>CAUYUJ010003236.1:282500-300000 GCA_963575745.1 Prorocentrum cordatum
CGCATGCGAACATGGCCACTGGGGACTTCAGTGGAGCTCCCTCTGGGGCCACGGAGCGTGTGAATGGTGTGCCGAAATTGGCGGTGGGACGCATCCGGACTGCGCAACTGGGACCTTCGGTGGAGCTCCTCATGGGGTCACGAAACATGTGAGGGGTGTGCTGAAATGGGCGGGGCGGACGCATGCAGGCTGCGCCGCTGGGGCCTTGGGTAGAGCTCCCTACCACGAAACGTGCGAGGGGTGTGCTGACATGGGTGGCGGGCACGCATGCGGGTGGCACCATATAGGCCTTGGGAGGAGCTCTGGTCACGAAACGTGTGAGGGGTGTGCTGAATTGGGTAGCGGGCACGCATGCGGACGCCACTACATGGGCCTTGGGTGAAGCTCCCTGTGGGGTCACGGAGCGTGTGAGGGGTGCGTCGAAAAGTTTGGTGGGGACGCATGCGATCGGCACCGCCCTTTGGGCCTTGGGTGGAGCTCCCTGTAGGGCCACGAAACGTGACAGGGGTATACGGCAATGGGTGGCGAGACCGCATGCGGGCGGCACCACTTGGGCCTTGGGTGGAGCTCCCCTTAGGTCCACGAAACATGTGAGAGGTGTGCCGAAAAGCGTCGCGGACACGCATGCGGACGGCACCGTTGGGACCTTGGGTGGAGCTCCCTATGGGGCCACGAAACGCGTGGAGGGTGTGCCGAAACGCGTGCGGGACCGCATGCGGGCGGCACTATTTGGGCCTTGGATAGAGCTCCTCATGGGGCCACGAAACGTGCGAGGGGTGTGCCGAAATGAGTGCGGGACCGCATGCGGGCGGCACCATTTGGGCATTGGGTGGGGCACCCGATGAGGCCACGAAACGTGTCAGGGGTGTGCCGAAATGGGCGCGGGACCGCATGCGGGCGGCACCATTTGGGCCTTGGGTAGAGCTTCCTAGGGGGCCGCGAAACGCGTAAAGGGTGTGCCGAAATGGGTGCGGGACCGCGTACAGGCGGCACCATCTTTGGGTGGAGCTCCCTGTGGGGCCACGAAACGTGCACGTGGTGTGCCGAAATAGGTCCGGGACCGCATGCAGGCGGCACCATTTGGGCCTTGGGTAGAGTTCCCGATGGGGCCATGAAACGTATGAGAGGTGTGTCGAAATGGGTGCGGGACTGCATCCAGTTTGGCTATGGGTGGAGCTCCCTATGAAACGAGTGAGGGGTATGCAAAATGAGTGCGGGACCGCATGCAGGCGGCATCATCTAGGCCTTGGGTGGGGCTTCCTGTGGGGCCACGAAACATGCGAGCGGTGTGCCCACATGAGTGCAGGACCGCATGCGGGCGGCACCATTGGAGCCTTCAGTGGAGCTCCCTATGCGGCCACGAAACATGCGAGGGGTAGTCCGAAATGGGTGGCAGGACCGCATGCGGGCAACACCAGTTCGGCCTTGGGTGGAGCTGCCTCTGGGGCCACGAAACGTGTGAGGGGTGTGCCGAATTAGGTGCGGGATCACATCCATTTGGGCTCTTGGGTGGGGCTCCCTATGGGGCCACGAAATGTGTGAGGGGTGCGCCGAAATGGACACGCGGAGCGCAGAGACAGGGATAGGAGGAGGGAGGATAGGGAGGAGAGACGAGAAGGAGAACGAGACGCGGGGACTGCCTCTTCAAAACAAGGATTCGACACCACAGGAAGGCTGGGGAACAAAGAACTGCTTCTTCTGGCGCCTCCCCGTGCCCGCAGCGGCCACGCATCGAGTGCGGTGCCCGGGCGGCGGGGCCGAAACCAGCCCGCACCAGCCCAACCAGCCTCCTCCTCCCCCGCCTCCTCCTTCTCCTCCTCCTCCTTCTCCTCCTCCTCCTCCTCCTCCTCCTCCTCCTCCTCCTCCTCCTCCTCCTCCCCAGCGTCCCCAACACACACACACACACACACACACACACACACACATATATATATATATATATATATATACATATACACACACACACACACGCTCACACACACACAGTTCCACAAGAGGCCCAGGGGCGAAGGCACCCGCAAAAAAGGGAAAGAGAAAGCACAGCCGCGAGCAATCAACCCTCGAAGACGAAGGCGTGCACGCACGAGTTTCTCACCGGGCGAGGTGGCAGCAGCGTCGCTGGCGCATAAACGTGACGCGTACTACTCCACAATTACACCCAACACTGTGGATGAGGGCCAGCGGTGAGACAGTCCGCCAGCGCGCAGGAGGACTGCGTAGAGCCCAAAGTGTCGAAGAGGCGCACCCGCGTGAAGGGCGCGCACACACAAACGCACTTGTCTCCTCTGGCAAGGTGGCGGCACCGTCGCGAACGATAGCCAGGGACAGCAACTACCGCAATGATTACCACCACGCAGGTGGGGATGAAGGCGACCACCGCTGAAACGCGTGCACACACACACACACACACACACACACACACTTTTGGGAGTCGCGGCGCTGCACGCAACGACAGGGCGGAGAAGGTCTAAAAGCAGGAAGCGCGCGCGGACCAGTAGCGCCCGAGCCCTCAAAAATCGCTTTGGGCCTCGCAGCCGCCATCAGCCAGAAGCCGCCCGGGCGCGGATGCGCGCGCACACACACACACACACACCCGCGCGCGCGCACCCGCACACACAGACACACTGACACACGCACACGCACACCCACACACATACACACACGCACACACACACACACACACACACACGCACGCACACGCACGCACACGCACACGCACGCACGCACGCACGCACACCCTTTCGTCCGCCCCGATGCGATAGGGAGGGAGGCGATGGAGAGTGGGAGTCCGCCCGCTAAAGGCGCGAGCGGTCGCAAGGGCACGCTGTGGGCGTGGCCTTCCGAATTTAGGAGCGTCGTACTTTTGCCTTCTACAGCGCCCTCCTTGCCCCGAGAGGACGGCAGAGTTTGCTCGCCTCTCTCGAGGCAAAGGGCGTGTGCCCAGCCGGCTGCTCATCCTCCTCCTGATGCTGCTGATCATTATCCGAATGATCATCACAATCACTATCAGCATCCTTTCCCACGTTATCAGCATCAGCACCAGCACCAGCATTACCAGTCACAAGGTCTTCATCGTCACCACATCATGATCATCATCTACAACAGCGACGACGTCGATGACGACGACGACAACAATAGTCATTTTAAGACGGTTCGCTCTTCCTGGCACGCGAGTCTTGCATTCTATCTACCCCAATACCCGCCCACGGCGTCTTCGATCGCACCCTCTTTCGGGGGAAATATGTTCCTTGTCGGCCACTGACTGAGATGCGAGGAACTCTCGAGCGAGAGCGCCGTTCCTGAGATCGGGGGCCTTTCTCGCCAAGGGCTCTCGGAATACTGATTGAGAAATATCGAACGGGAACCCTTGTCGCCGTGTCTGGGCCTCCACCAACTTGCCTGAATTACGAGAAAGTTCCGAGCGGGAGAACCATTCTTGAGTTCGGGGGCCTCTCTAGTAAGGATCTCTGCGAAAACATCTTGAAGAAGAACCGAACGAGTGCCCTTCTCGTCGTAGTTGGGCCTCCACCTATTTGACTAAATCCAAAGAAAGTCTCGAGCAAAGCGCCGTTCCTGAGTTCGAGGGCCTTCCTGGCCAGGAGCTCTCGGAGTAAATCGTGAGAAAGTATCGAGCAGGAGCCCTTGTCGTCGTGGCTGGGCCTCCGCCACCTTGACTGAATTGCGAGGAGGTCTCGAGCGAGAGCGCCGTTTCCTGGGTTCGGGGTAAATTGTGAAAAATTATCGAGCGGGAGCCGTTGTCGTTGTAGCCAGGCCTCCAAGGACACACATTTACAATCAAGCCCGCGCTCGAGCGGGAGCATCGTTTTCAGAGGAATTGCAGCCGGCATCGAGGCGAGAGCGCGCGGAACAGTTCCCAGAGATCAACAATAACTTTCTCTAGAAAAGAATACCCCACAACCCATCACCATCACGTTCAAGCTCCTCAGCCTCTCGATTGCATCATCATCATCCTCATCATCATCATCATCATCATCATCATCATCATCAGCAGCAGCAGCAGCAGCACCAGCAACAGCATCATCATCAGCACCATCGTCACCATCATCATCATCATCATCATCATCATCATCATCATCATCATCATCATCGTCATAATCATCATCATCATCATCATCATCATCATCATCATCATCATCATCATCGTCATCATCATCGTCATCGTCATCGTCATCATCGGCATGACCATCACCAGCATCATCCACAGCGGCAAAATCATCATCTGCAGCAGCATCATGATCATGATCAGCATCCTCACGAGCATCATACCCATAATCATCAGCATCCTCATCATCACAATCAGCATCCTCATCAGCATCATCATCAGCAGCAGCATCCTCACCATTATCATCATCATAACCACCATCATCATCATCATCATCATCATCATCATCATCATCATCATCATCATCATCATCGTCGTCTTCATCATCATCATCATCATCATCATCATCATCATCATCATCACCCGAACAATCACCATCATCATCATCATCATCAGCAGCATGATCGTCAGCATCACCAGCAGCATCCTCATCCTCATGCTCATCCTCATCCTCATCCTCATCCTCATCCTCATCCTCCTCATCATCATCACCATCATCATCTTACGTCATCCTAAACGCATCCGTACCATCATCATCATCATCATCATCATCATCATCATCATCATCCTCATCATCCTCAACCTCCTCATCAGTCTCATTATCATCCTTATGGGTATCATCACCGTCGTCATCATCATCATAATCATTGTCAGCATCGTCATCAGCAGCAGCAGCGTCATCATCAGCATCAGCATCAGCATCAGCATCAGCATCAGCAGCATCAGCATCAGCATCAGCATCAGCATCAGCATCATCATCATCATCATCATCATCATCATCATCATCATCACCGTCATCGTCATCATCATCGTCATCGTCGTCATCATGTCGTCATCGTCGCCACCGTCAAACCGTATCAGCATCATCACCCTCACCACCACCATCAGCATCATAGTGAACACCGTCATCATCATCATCATCATCATCATCATCATCAGCATCATCATCAGCGGCAGCAGCATCATCTTCGTCACCATCACCAACACCATCACCATCATCATCATCATCATCATCATCAGCATCATCATTCTCATTATCACCCTCATCATCATCATCCTCCTCATCATCCTCATCATCATCATCCTCATCATCATCGCCATCACCATCGCCATCATCATCATCATCAGCATCATCATCATCATCATCATCATCATCATCGCCATCACCATCACCATCATCATCATCATCATCATCATCATCATCATCATCATCACAACCATCACCACTATTATTCTCGTCCTCATCGCCATCCTCGTCATCGCATCCCCCCAGCACAGGCCGCCGGCAGAGCAGCGGCGACCGGTCAGGTTCGACCGGCCGCCGCCCTAGCCCACCACGCGCGCGGACGCGAGGCGAGCTTAGATTCGATCGGTCGCGATACCTAGGGCCCGTGGCGGGCCTTCTGTGCGCGGAAGGCGACTGCACGCCAGAACCGTGCCTGGCAGAGACCATCTTGGGGCGAGGCGAGCTCCACTGCTCGCAGAGGCAGCCATACTCGGAAATGGCCCGGATCCGCCGCGGGGGACGTGCGATCCATGACGTACAGATCGGGAGCGTCCAAGAGGGGGGCGTCCAAGAGAGGGTGGGGGGGACGCGAATCATGGCCGGCAGCACTTGCCCGGTCCAGGGGGGGCCATTAAGTATGGGGGGATATCATGGCCCCCGCCGTGATATCCCCCCAACCCAGTCGTCGCGTCCATAATTGGCCGCCCCCGAACAGAAAGACATGATTTTTCCCAACCATCCTGAAGAAGTGGGTCCTCGTTTTGAAGAGACGTCGCCCCGCGTTCCTCTCCTCCTCTCCTCCACCTCCTCCTCCTCCTCCTCCTCCTCCTCCTCCTCCTCCTCCTCCCCCTTCCTCTCTCCTCTCTCCTCTCATCATCATCATCATCATCATCATCGTCATCATCATCAGCATCATCATCATCAGCATCATCATCATCCGCGTCATCATCATCATCATCACCACCACCATCATCATCATCAGCATCATAATCGTCATCATCATCAGCATCACCATCACCATCACCATCATCATAAATGTCATCATCATCGTCATCATCATGCTCGCGACCGTCATCATCCCAGCATCATCACCCATGTCGGCACACCCCTCACACGTTTCGTGGCCCCATAGGGAGCTCCACCGAAGGCCCCAGTGCCACCGCCCGCATGCGTCCCCCACACCCATGTCGGCACACCCCTCACAAATTTCGTGGCCCCATAGGGAACTCCACCGAAGGCCCCAGTGCCACCGCCCGCATGCGTCCCCCACACCAATTTCGGCACACCCCTCACACGCTCCCTGGCCCCATAGGGAACCCCACCGAAGGCCCCAGTGCCACCGCCCGCACGCGTCCCCCACACCCAATTCGGCGCACCCCTCACACGCTTCGTGACCTCATAGGAACTCCACCGAAAGGCCCCAGTGCCACAGCCCGCACGCGTCCCCCACACCCATGTCGGCACACCCGTCACACACTTCGTGGCCCCATTCGGAGTTCCACCAGAGGCCCCAGTGCCATCGCCAGCATACGCTCTCTCTCTCTCTCTCTCACACACACAATTCGGCACACCTCTCACACGTTTCGTGGCCTCACAAGGAGCTCCACCGAAGGCCTCAGTGCCACCGCCCGCATGCGTCCACCACACCCATGTCGGCACACCCCTCACACGTTTCGTGGCCTCATAAAGGGGGCCCCACCGAAGGCCCCAGTGCCACCGCCCGCATGCGTCCCCCACACCAAATTCGGCACACCATTCACACGCTTCGTAGCTCCATTGGGAACCCCACCGAAGGCCCCAGCGCCACCGCCCGCACGCGTCCCCCACACCCATGTCGGCACACCCCTCACACGCTTCGTGGCGCCATATGGAACCCCACCAAAGGCCCCAGTGCCACCGCCTGCATGCGTCCCCCACACACGATTCGGCGCACCCCTCACACGTTTCGTGGCCTCATAAGGGGGCCCCACCGAAGGCCCCAATGCCACCGCCCGCATGCGTCCCCCACACCAAATTCGGCACACCCCTCACACGCTTCGTGGCCCCATAAGGAGCTCCACCGAAAGCCCCACTGCCACCGCCCGCACGCGTCCCCACACGAATTTCGGCACACGCCTCACACGCTCCCTGGCCCCATAAGGGGGCTTCACCGAAGGCTACAATGCCACCGCCACGCGTCCAGACCTTTGGGGAGCCTTCGGCCAGATGCCCATCGCGATTCACCTGGGGGACTTCCTGCAGCTGAAGCCGACGGGAGGCGAAGTGCCCCTCATCTCCAGCTTCCAGGAATTAGCGGCGGCGGGCATCAACCTCGCTCCAGAGTACCAGGCCGTGACGAAGCTCTTCTGCAACACGCCGCTGTGCTTCGAGCTCCAGGCGTCCAACCGCTTCAAGGACCCGAAGCTCAAGGATCTCATGGCCTTCCTGCGCAAACCGGGGAAGCAGGTCCCTCCGGCCATCCTGGCCACGCGGAACGCCATGCAGCTGAAACCTGATGATCGTCGGTTCCGGGACGAGCGGTTCCAGAAAGGCCACATGATCGGGCCCTACTGGGACAGCGTGGCGCGGTGGATGAACATGCGTGCCCAGCGGGACGCGGACGTCCTGAAGAAGCCCCTCTTCCTCGTGCAAGCCGCTAACCGGTCTGCCCCGACGATGAACGTCAAGGACGCCGCCAAGATGATGAACTGTGCCAACCCGAAGATCACCGGTGGCATGCACGGACTCCTCCCGATGCACGCGGGCACGCGGATCCGGCTCCTGGAGGCGCTCGACCTCAAGAACGGCCTCGTCAAGGATGCCGAGGGGCAGATCGCGCACATCGTCGTGGACCCTCGGGATCAGGACGACGCCCAGAAAGCCGAGAGTCGGGGAGAACAGGATCTATCTGAAGCGCTTGCCGCTGGGTTCTGGGTGCGCATGGAGAAGTACGCGAGCGCGCCCTTCGTGGACGACCTGAAGCGCCACGACGACAGCCTCACGGGGGACCTCGCGGGCCCGCTGGTGTTCATCGAACCCCGCACGTCGGAGCCGTTCACCTTCCGCGCCTCTAAGGTCACCCGGACGGGTTTCCCGCTCTCGCACGGCAGGGCTATCACGGCGGCGTGCCAGGGGCGCACCATGCGAGAAGGCGACGGGGCGAGAACGGCGCCCCTGAGGCAGTCTACAGCCGAACCTACTGGGCGCGAGCGGTCTGCAGCCGGACCATCTCTCGGTCCTGTGGACTCTCGCCCTGGGCCGTCGGCTGTCCGGCGCGCTGCTCCCTCGGCCGACATCGCCCAGGCGTGATCCAGGACTGCGGCCGCCACGAGGTCGGGAACGGCAAGAAGGAGGACGACGACTGGTGACTGGAGCTCTATGCGCTGCTCTCGCGCGCCACGCGCCACGAGGACCTCCTGCTCACGCGGGCGCCGCGCATCGAAATCTTCCTGGCAGGGCCGCCGGAGGGCTTGCGGAAGCAGCTGGAGCAGTTTGCGGTGCGCACGAGGCGGTGCAGGAGGGAGGCGACGGCCCTGGCCAGGGAGCTCGGCTTCACCGAGTTTATCCGCGAGGCCTGACCTGAGGAGCGCCCCCCCCCCCGAGCTGCGCTTCTCTCGGCTGCCCAACTAATTGTTTGGCCTCGCGCCGCGGACGACCCGCGCGCGTCGCTGGGACCCTCCTGGGGCGACCAGCGCGCGTCGCGGGAACTCCGTGCTGCGTTCTTCCATGCGCCTCGCTCGCCCGTCGTCGCTCTGCCCAGCGGTCAGAGCCCTGCCCGCTATCAGCCAGCCAGCTAGCTAGCTAGCTCTCTTTGCTCCGCGCAGCGGACGACCCGCGCGCGTCGCTGGGACCCTTCCGGGGCGACCGGCGCGCGTCGCGGGGACTCCGCGCCGCGCTGCGCCCGCAGCTTTGGACTTTGGCGTGCGCGGGCAAAGAGGGAGGAAAAGAAGGGAAGGAAACAGGCGCGATCCTCATAAGAAGCGTGCCGACATGGGCGTCGCGGCGTGCGGGCGCTGCCGCCGGGGTTCCCGCGGAAGCTTTCTGTGGCGGCCACGCTCAGTGTAACGAGTGCACAAACAGGCATACCCGAACCATTCACATTCATATACATTCACACGAGGCGCAGCCATGATCGCATTCATGCAAATATATTCGCTCGCACGCAGACTCATCCACACTTAGACTCACTCGCGCTCAGACTCACCCGCGCTCAGCCTCTCGTAATTAGACCAACCGTTTTCCTTCGTGTTGTGTACCCCGCCACCTTCCGGCACACCCCTCATACGGTTCGTGGGCACCACCGAAGAAGATACTCACAATTGCGGCACTCATATCTGCATATGGTTGGGTCCTTCGCCAGGATAATTTGACTTTTGCGGGCAGGCACTCCGCGAGCAGCGCGACGCGCTCGACGAATCTTGGCCGAGGCCAGGAGGCCCTGCGCACCATGCCACGGCCCAGGATGGCCCCTAGGGTGCGCCCTGCCGTCCCGGCCGAGGCCAGGAGGATCGGCACACCACCTCCTCTCCCCCCGTCCCCCTCCTCCTCCTCCTCCTCCTCCTCCTCCTCCTCCTCCTCCTCCTCCTCCTTTTCCCCTCCTCCTTTCCTCCTCCCTCCTCCCCTTTTCCTCCTCATCCTCCTCCCCCTCCTCCTCCTCCTCCTCCTCCTCCTCCTCCTCCTCCTCCTCCTCCTCCTTCTCCTCCTCCTCCTCCTCCTCCTCCTCGCCGAGCCGAGGGGGGAAGCGAGAAGGGGCGGGCCTTCTCGGAGGGCTCGGAAGGCCCAGGGTCTCGCGGGAAGATTCCTGCGCCCTCCCCGAAGGCAAAAGGGAACTCCTCGGGAGGCCGCAGGGATTCTTATCGGGGGCGCGCAAACATGGATTAGCGATCCATGGATTTGGCGTGCCGTCGCCAACTCCATGGATCGGGGGAGGTGCCCTCCCCAAAATGCGGCTGGTGCCGCCTCGTTCGGTGGCGGAAATCCTCGATTTCCCATGGAAACGGGACCCGTCGCTAATCCACGCCCCCTTGATCCATGTTTGCGATCGCCTGAGAGCATGCCTTCTCTCTCTCACTTCCCCCTCGGGCGCGCAGCCGCATCGGGGGGCCTGGGGTAGAACGGGAACGATGACGTCATGCCACCAGCTCAGAAACACTTAGGAGTTACGAAGTATTGAGCGACCCTTGTCTCTGGAGTCCGCGCGAACCAGCAGGAAAACCTGAAACTCTTGAAGCGCTTCGTCATACGCCACCCTGCCTCTAGGCACGGAGTGGGCGTGTCCTCAGGTCCTCCTCTAAGCCTCAACTCTCACTCCTGAGGAGTCGCTCAAGGGCCCGGAACCAAATTTCTCAAATCTATCAGGGTTTCTCGCGTCCTGTCGCGAATTGTTGCGTGACTTTTCCGGAGCCAAGAAGGCCCCATGACGGGTCAGGAGGGCCCCAAGAGGCACCCAAAACTGTCCAAGAGGGTCCCGAGACGCCTAAAGATCGCTCCACGACGCCAAAGATGGCCCCGACCCAAGAGGGTTCCAAGACGGCCTCAGAGGCGCCCAAGATGGCCCGAGGGCCCAAAGACATCCCCAAGAAGGGCCCAAGAGGGCGTACATGAACCGAAAATCCGAGCCTTCCGCCCCAAGAGGCCCCCAGGAGGCCCCAAGAAGGCCCCAAGAGACCCCAAGAGGCCCCAAGAGACCCCCATGCGGCCCCGACGACGCCTCAAGAGGCCCCAAAACAGCCCCCAAGAGGCCTCAAAACGACCCCAAGAGGCCCCCGAGAGGCCTCCCACGACATCCCAACCATCATCCCCAGGCACAGTGGCGGGATGGGCCGAAGGCCACTGGATCCGCCCGCCCCTTTTGATTTATCAAAGGGGTGCCTGGCGTGCCGAATTATATGGTTTTGGTTTTGGTTCTCTTTCCAAAAGAACTCCCCCTGGGGCTTCGGCCCGTCCCGCCGGGGTCCCAGGAGGATTGCCCGGGAGCTCACTTCTCCCAATCGTTCCTCCAAGACGGCTCAAGATGGCCTCCAAGGTGGCCACGTTGGCCCAAGATGGCCTCCAAGATGGTCCAAGATGGCCTCCAAGTCCGCCCAAGATGGTCCAAGACGGCCTCCAAGACGGCCCAAGAGAGTCCAAGACTGCCCAAGACGGCCCAAGAGGCCCCCCAGAGGCCTCCAAGACGGCCCAAGAGGCCTCCAAGAGGTCCTCCTGGAGGGCCCGAAGAGGCCAAAATTATTAATTTTCCTTTGGTTGTTGAAGGATTTTGGCATTTGCTTCTTCTCGGCATTCCGACGGCTAAAGACGGCCCAAGAGGCCCCCAAGATCGCCCAAGAGGCCCCCAAGAGGGCCCCATGACGGCCCGAGCGGCCTCCACGACGGCCCTTAGAAGGCCCCAAGATGGCCCAAGAGGCATCCAACACGCCCAAGATGGCCTCCAAGACGCCCAAGATGGCCTCCAAGACGGCCCCGAAGCGCCCCAAGAGGGCCCCAAGTCGGCCCAGAAAGGCCCCCTAGACGGCTCCCGACGGCGTCAGACGTGCCAGGAACCCACCAAGATGGCTTCAGTTGGCTCGAAGCTGGCCCAAGACGGTCCAAGAGGCCGCCTCCAAGATGGTCCCAGAACGGCCCAAGAGGGCCCCGAGACGGCCCCAAGAGGCCCCCAAGACGGCACAGGAGGCCTTCAAGGTGCCCAAGATGGCCTCCAAGACGGCCCTGGAGCATTCCAAGAGGGCCCCAAGTCGGCCCATAGAGGCCCCCCAAACGGCTTCCGACGGCGTCAGACGGACCAGGAGCCCACCAAGACGGCCGAACATGGCCCTAAGATGGCCAAAGACGGCCCAAGAGGCCTCCAAGAGGGCCTCCAGGAAGGCCCGAAAAGGCCAAAATCATTGATTTCCCATTGGTTTTTGAAGGATTGTGGCATTTGTTTTTTCTCTGCCTTCCGATGGCCCGAGACGGCCCAAGTGCCCCCAAAGATCGCCCAAGAGGCCCAAGACATGGCCCCAAAAGGCCCCCAAGACGGCCCAAGAGGTCTCCAAGACGCTCAAGATGGCCTCCAAGACGACCCAAGAGCCCTCCAAGACGTCCTCCAAGAAGGCCCGAAAGGGTCAAAATGGCCTCCAGACGGCCAAGATGACCTTCAAGATGCCCACGTGTTCCCCGAAGGCTTTCCAAATAGATTCGGGGAACACATGGTCCGATAGCTTGGCAGGTCTGGCCTCAACGTTCGGCCACATAGGCGCTTCCAAAAAGGCAGGGGGCGGCGGTGATTCGCTGTAGGCGTCTTCGATACGCCGCCCCCATGTTGCTTCATCACAGGGGCACCTGGCGTGCTGAACCCAATCGGTTTTGGTTTTGGTTCTGTTCCAAAAAGAACTCCCCCTGGGGCTCCGGCGCGTCCCGCCGGGGTCCCGGGAAGGTGCTCAACCTGAGAAAAATCCTCCAAGATGGCTCAAGATGGCGCCAAGACCACGTTGGCCCAAGAGGGCCTCCAAGATGGTCCAAGATGGCCCACAAGTTCGCCCAAGATGGTCCAAAACGGACTCCAAGACGGCCCAAGAGAGTCCAAGACGGCCAAAGATGGCCCAAGAGGCCCCCCAGAGGCCTCCAAGACGGCCCAAGAGGCCTCCAAGAGGTCCTCCAGGAGGGCCCGAAGAGGCCAGAATCATTGAATTTCATGTGGTTTTTGAAGGATTTTGGCATTTGCTTCTTCTCGGCATTCCGACGGCTCAAGACGGCCCAAGAGGCTCCCAAGATCGTCCCAAGATCGCCCAAGAGGCCTCCAAGATGACCCCATGACGGCCCGAGAGGCCCCCAAGATGGCCCCAAGAGAGCCCCAAGACGGGCCAAGAGCCCTCCAAGACGCCCAGACGGCTTCGAATCGCCCCAAGAGGGCCCCAAGCCGGTTCAGAGAGGCCCCCAAAACGGCTCCCGACGGCATCAGACGGGCCAAGAACGCCCTAAGACGGCCAAAGAGGCCCCAGAGAATTCCCAAAAAGGCCCCAAGAGGCCCTCAAGACAGCACAAACATGGCCTCCAAGACGGTCCCAAGATGGCCCAATCGAGCCCAAGAGTGCCTCAAGAGGCTCCGAAGAGGCATCCTCCCCCTTCTCCTTCTTCCTCCTTCTCCTCCACTTCCTCTTCCTCCCCCACGTGTTCCCCTAAGGCTTTCCAAACCGACTCGGGGAACAAACACATGGTCCGATAGCTTCGCCCCCCAAGATACCTCCAAGACGGCCCAAGATGCCTCCAAGACGGCCTAACATGGCGTCAATATTGCCCAAGATGGTCCAAGAGGCCCCCAAGAGGCCTCCAAGACGGCCCAAGCGGCCGCCAAGAGGTCCTCCAGGAGGGCCCGAAGAGACCAAAATCATTAATTTTCCCTAAGCGTTTCCAAGATGTTGGCATGTGTTTCTTCTCGCCATTCCGACGGCTCCAGACGGCCCAAGAGGCATCTTCCTCTTCCTCGTCATGTTCATTCTCCCCCACGCGTTCCCCGAAAGCTTTCCAAACAGATTCGGGGAACACATGGTCCGATAGCTTGGCAGGCCTCTGGCCACAACGTTCGGCCACATAGGCGCTTCCAAAAGGGCAGGGGGCGGCGGTGATTCGCCGTAGGCGTCTTCGATAATTACTTCGTGCTCCTCTGACGGGGTTGCACTGCCCTGCCCAGGCACGGTGGCGACGTGCAGGTGCCTGCCGCAGATGCGGGCGCGCTGCCCCTGGAGTCAGCCTTCTCCCCCCCCCTGGTCCCTGAGGGCTTGACGACTCTTCTCCAGTTCGGCATGCGGAAAGCAAGCCTGATAAACCGAGGTAGAATCACGTGATCCGATGCCAGCCCAGACAAGTCCAAATAGATCCAGAGATATCCAGATGAATCTGGAGAGGTCATGAAAGCTCCAGCGCGAGTCGAGAGACAGCACGAGAAGCAGAATAGTTATAGAAACCTCACCGTTCGAAGGTCCGCTTGGATTTCTTGGATCTGCGCTGGTCCCCTCCATAGCACGCGGAGCGAGCCAGGTGCGGCGACGGAGGCAACGCCAGGTCACAAACGCACACACACACACACACACACACACACACACACACACACACGCACACACACACACACACACACGCACACGCACTCGCACTCGCAAACGCACACGCACACGCACACAAACACACACACAAACACACACTCACACACACACACACACACAAACACACACACACAAACAGACACACGCACCAACAGACACACGCACACACACACACACACACACACACACACACACACACACACACACGCACACACACACACAAACACACACACACAAACAGACACACGCACACCTCATCGAGTAATTGGGATGTCGATCGGATGACGCTCTCTCGAACCAAAGGGGATGTGGACCCGCCCGCGTCCAGAACGTTCCTGGGACACTCCGCCAGAGCGCTATGAGATCATTCCTGCCTGTCCCCCTAGACTTGAGGGTGCTCCTCCGACCGACTCGCGCGATCGCCGTGTCTGTCTGCCACACAAAATCGATCCCTCTGGATACAGTGGGGGCCAGATCCACAAGAAACCTTCCACAAGAAACCTGACCCTGAGACCCCAGGACGTCCACTGACTCTTGGTGTGGGAACGGCACGCTTCCCATCGCAAAACCGTCGAAGCCCCAGAAGCCCAGGGAACCCTGGAGGCAAGCAGGGTGTCTCTTGGCATGGGCCCC
Source organism: Prorocentrum cordatum (assembly GCA_963575745.1). Lineage (NCBI taxonomy): Eukaryota > Dinophyceae > Prorocentrales > Prorocentraceae > Prorocentrum > Prorocentrum cordatum. The sequence goes on from CAUYUJ010003236.1 coordinate 297,316, forward strand.
CACTGTGCATGCGCTCCTCCTCGCAGGCGCCGATTCACCCGTGCAAGATTCGGGGATGGACAGACCCCCCTTTAGCAAAACGTGGTTTAGTGAAAACGACCGGAGGCCCAAACCTGGCGGGCGCAAGCCTGAAAAATGACGGCCACGGCGCCCTCTCGAGAGCCGAAAACGGACAATTCACTCATCGACGTGTCCCAATTTGGGGTTCTGTCCACCCCAGACATGTGACGTCCTGATTTTTTCAGGACGGCGTCCCTGGAAGTCCAGACCCTTTCCCTGGGGCCGGTTTTTCATCCTGAGTCGTTTTTTGACGGTCCCGAGGCCCGGCGAGGGCCTCTAGAGGCCGAAAATCATGAAAAACCTCCGTCCTGAATTTTTGTACGACGCGATCATGTCTGGGACCCGTGCAAGATGTCGTGGAGCCCTTAGCGACCCCGGGGCGCCTCCGTCAAGCCCCCATGCGGATCCAGCCGCCCCTCGGCGCGAAGGCTGCCGGCCCCCTACAGGAGCGCGGACAGGCTCAGGACGAAGTTCGGCGACGCGGGCGCGGGCGCGAAGGCCTCCTGGGGCATCGGGGATCGAAGAGGTCGGGCCTCGCCTCCTGCATGCTGATTTTGGACGAACATGAGAAAACAAAACAAGGAAAAAATTATCCCGGCAAAGCAACCTAACAGCGATGTGTAGAAGCATATCTGAAAGCATTCCCCTTAAGATTCAAATGAAAATCCAGTTGTGTAGAATTCTGCTGTTCTCGCAGTCGTAGTCGCATTCGCGATGACAGTCGCAGCGGCAACGGCAGTCGCAGTCACAGCCTCAGCCTCAGCCTGCTTCAGCCTCAGCCTCAGCCTGCCTCAACCTCAGCCTGCCTCAGCCTCAGCCTCAGCCTGCTTCAGCCTCAGCCTCAGTCTGCCTTCAGCCTCGGCCTCAGCCTCAGCCTGCCTCAGCCTCAGCCTGCATCAGCCTCAGCCTCAGCCTCAGCCTGCCTCAGCATCAGCCTGCCTCAGCCTCAGCCTCAGCCTGCCTCAGCCTCAGCCTCAGTCTGCTTCAGCCTCAGCCTCAGTCTGCCTTCAGCCTCGGCCTCAGCCTCAGCCTGCCTCAGCCTCAGCCTGCCTCGGCCGCAGCATCAGCCTGCCTCAGCATTCAAAATGTGGCCCAGGAATGGAGTTCTGGGAACTAGAAGAACACGAAGTGGCCTACAGTTGGCTCCGGGCATTCAAAATCATGCCCAGGAATGGAGTTCTGGGAACTTGAAGAACACGAAGTGGCCTACAGTTGGCTCCGGGCACTCAAAATGTAGCCCGGGAATGGAGTTCTGGGAATGTCGAAGAGCACGAAGTGGCCTACAGTTGGCTCCGGGCATTCAAAATGTGGCCCGGCAATGGAGTTCTGGGAACTCGAAGAGCACGAAGTGGCCTACAGTTGGCTCCGGGCACTCAAAATGTAGCCCGGGAATGGAGTTCTGGGAGGTCGAAGAGCACGAAGTGTGTGACTGTTGACGAAAAACGAGCCCGGCTCTGTTCCCGGTTCTCCAGAATGTGGCCCAGGAATGGAGTTCTGGGAGGTCGAAGAGCACGAAATGTGTGACTGTTGGCGAAAAGCGAGCCCGGCTCTGTTCCCGGTTCTCCAGAATGTGGCCGGGAATGGAGTTCTGGGAGGTCGAAGAGCACGAAGTGTGTGACTGTTGGCGAAAAACGATTCCCGGTTCTCCTCCCCGGCACCCGCCCAGACCCCCCTGAGGAGTCATGATGCTCTCTTTTGACCCTACTAGAAACCTATCAGCAAACGCTGTTAGGTAAATATCCCAGTGCGATCCTACATAGGACTTGGAGCATCTAGGAAAGCAACATCTACATCTATGCTATGCTATGCTATGCTGCGCTATGCTATGCTATGTTATGCTATGCTACGCTATGCTATGATGCGCTATGTTATGCTGCGCTATGCCATGCTATGCTAGGCTATGATATGATATGGTATGATGCGCTGTGCTATGCTATGATGTGCTATGCTGTGCTATGCAATGCTGCGCTATGCGATGATATGCTATGCTGTGATGTGTTATGCTGAGCTATGAGATGCTATGATATGATATGCTGCGCTATGCTATGATATTATATGTTATGATATGGTATGTGATGTTATGTTATGATATGATATGATATGCTATGGTATGGTATGCTGCACTGTGCTATGCTAGTCTAAGCTATGATATGATATGATGTGCTATGCTATGACGCGCTATGTTATGCTATGATTTGTTGCGCTATGCTATGCTATGCTATGTTGCGCTATGCTGTGCTGCGCTATGCTATGATATGCCATGATATGCTATGCTATACTATGCTATGCTAATGCTGCGCTGCGCTAAGCTAAGCTGAGCTGAGCTAAGCTAAGCTAAGCTAAGCTAGGCTAGGCTGAGCTAAGCTAAGCTAAGCTAGTCTAGGTTAAGCTAAGATGAGATAAGCAACGCTAAGCTAAGGGAACGTCACTGGGGGAACCGCGGGGCGGATCCTGGGGGAACCGCCCGGGGCGGGGAGCACTGCCTGGCCCTTTAAGCATACAGGGTAAGAACCCTTCTAGGCAGAGCCTAGGTGGGGAAAACTGCCAAAAATAATTGAAAAATCGTCACGCACTATGTTTGGACTACTTTTCCCCAATCAATCAGTGCTTGCACTGAAGGGGTCC
>CAUYUJ010003236.1:305000-333100 GCA_963575745.1 Prorocentrum cordatum
GAGGAGGAACGTTTGCAGCATGGGGCCCTCGCCTTAGCGCCGCGCACATTCGTCTCAGAATCGTGCAACAGCTTACAGGATGTAGCACTGGTCGTCTGGAAAATGGAGGTATTGCTTTAGAGCCGCGCACATGCGGCTTGTTAGCGAAGCTCGGAAAGGATTGGTTCAACACATGTAGCGCTGGAAGGATCCAGGGCGCAAGGCATCTCCCTTTCAAAGCGGGGCTCTCGGAAAAAAGGAAGGCCCAACCAACTGTGCTGATCTTGCAAGGGGGCGCTTCTTGTAGTGAATAGGAGACTTGCAGGGACGTGTGAGGAGGGACTTGGGGCGGGAGGGTGTATTGCAGCACCGCTGATGTATCTTTGGTTTACTCTGGCCCGCCTCCTCCTCCTCTTCCTGCTCCTCCTCCTCATCCTCTTCCTCCATTCCCCATCCTCCTGGCACGCTGAGGCGCGTCAGAACGCCAAGTGCTGTCTGACAGGGCTCCTCTCTCGTAGCAAAGTTCTGCACGCATCGCTACCACCTCCCCCTCCGGCCGCGCGGCTTCTCACCGTACCGTTTCGGGACCCTGGAGGTTCTAGCTGCCCGAGACGTCCTCGGAGAACGACCAAAGACCCACAAACCGTGCGATCGCTCCGACTCCCCACTGACTCACCACACGGTGTGGTCACCGCTCCGTCTGGGGCCCCCGACGAGGCCACGATCCCCGGCAACCATGGATCCACGATCCCCGTGGGGGGGGCGGCACAGAGGGCTCGACGGCGAGAAGGCTTGCGCGCGAGTCCTGGGCGCCCGGCGACGTCGCCTGCAGACGGCGGGTGGGAGGAGACAGGGCAGGCTGCGCCCGACACCACGCTGTGACACTACGAGGCGACAACACGCTGCGACCGGCTCCGCGCTGCGACCGTCACCGCGCAGTGACACAACGCGGCGACACCATTCAGTGACACCACGCGGTGACACCACGCTGCGACCGACTCCACGCCGTGACCGACACCACGCTGTGACTGACTCCACGCAGTGAACGACGCCACGCAGTGACACCACGACGACACGACGCTGCGACCGACACCATGCTATGACATCACGTCGCGACCGACACTGCGCTCGGGTGCCACCACTGGGGCCATCCCGGCGACACCATGCTGCGACACCGCAAGGTGAACGACTCCACACTGTGAAATCGCGCTGTCGAATCCTTCGCCACTCCTGTGTCCCGGTTACTGTAGACACAGATGATATGAAATATTGTCAACTTCTGTGGCGCACCTGCTGGCACGCCAGTTGCTTCATTGACGTGCCTGCTGTAAGCGCGTCAATCCCACAATCAAGCGTTTTTCATCATACAAGTTGGATCCAGGATGAATAAGGAGGAGGAGGAGGAGGAGAAGGACGTCGCGCGATTCTACTTCCGAGCTGCCGTCGGCACAGCATCGCAGGCGCAGGTCGAGTGTGTGGGCCTCTCTTCTGGGAGAGCGCCCCTCTCGTAACGCGTGCACCAAGCAAAGAAAGTCTGAGGTCCAATCCTTACCAATAGCTGACGCTAGTTTCTCCTCCTCCTCCTCATCATCATGATCATCATCAGCATCATCTTCATTAGCAGCCATCATCATCACCACCACCACCATCATCATCACCACCACCACCATCACCACCACCATCATAATCATCGTGCGCAGCGATTGAATGTGGAGGACTCCGACGGCGCGTTCGAAGCGTTGCTGGAGCTCGCGCCTCCGCCAATCGGCTCGTGGCGAAGCTCCAGTCAGAGCTGGCTGGAGGCCATGCGCGACTCGGCGCCGCCGAAAGACCCTGGACGCCCTCGTCGGATGCGGGGAGGCGGCGAAGCGAGCGCAGGCGTCCTTGCCACCCACCCCTGCTCGCCGAACTGAACGGCCGAGTCCCCCCCCTGGATGGGCGTGTCAAAGCGCAATGTGGCCCTCCACTCCGACACCGAGGGCATCGACGCCGCCACGGCCAGCATCACGGCGCCGCGGCGCGCACAGCATGGACCTCGGCTTGCAGCTAGTGCGTCGACGCTTCAAGGCAGGCTGTCAACGCTGCGCGCGGAGGCCGACGTCTTCATCCCTGCGTCGTGCTGCTGCGAAATGCTGGATCCCCAAGGAGTCGGCGGAATGCGCTGGAATTGGCTGGTATCCACGTAGTGGTAGGGGAGGAGGAGGACGAGGACGAGGAGGAGGAGGAGGAGGAGGAGGAGGACGGAGGATTGGAGTGGCCACGTCGAGAGCAAGGCTGGGCCATCCAGCAACGAAGACTTGAGGGCAGACCCTGTACCGCCCACCGGCACGGGGCTCCCCACCAACCAACATGCCGCAAGAAAACATAGTGCAGAGAGCAACCACGATCCGCGGCGGCGCACGCGCGGCATGCTTGCGCGCCGAGCCGGCGCGCCATCCCACAATCCCGGCACTCGGCCCAATAAGGTTCAGGTGGAACAAACATTAAGTCGGGCCTGTCCCCCTGCAGGGGGATTTTCGACGAAAAAAAAAATACCCAGAAAATGCCCAAAAATAGTCCGGGGACTATTGTTGGAATATGTTGTTTTGACCTTTTTGGGGTATTTTGGGTGTACTTTTGTTTTTCATCGAAAATCCCCCTGTAGGGGGACAGGCCCGACTTAAAACAAACAGCCTTGATTCCCTTGCTGACGTCTGGCACACCGAAACGTGCAAAACGGAGGTCGGCCAAAGCAGTACGATGAACCGTAGGCCCTGCACCCACGGCATGGGCAGCCCCGTCAGCGGCTTCACGGAGATCTGGATGCCTCCGCGCAGTCGCAGCGGATGACCACTGGTCACGACCACCGTTCAAAGGATCACGATCAGCGCAGCGATCAAAATCATCAGGAGGCGCGCTGGGGCCCAGCATGACAGGCTGATCGGGTCGACCATGAGAAGCAACACCCCCATCAGGCCCAGCGAGGGCAGCACGTTCAGGATGAGGACCTTGAGCAGCAGGAGGGGCGGGACCTTCAGAAGCGCCTGCCTTGTCCATGCCCTTGTACGTGTCAGGGTTGACATTGTCCTGGTCCTCGTCCTGACCCTTGTCGTTGCGGCGAAGGCCAGGAGGCGCAGCAGGCGCCGAAAGCGCGGAGGAGCAGGACTTTGCACAGCCCGCGCCTGCGCCCGCCCAGACTGGGCGCGGCGCCTGGCGCCCTCAGACTCCCGACCTCCTCGGCCGAGGCACGTCCGCGCGCCATCTCGCGGAGCGCCAGGAGGCGCGCTCGCCGACGGTCAGCCGCCTCGCAGGCCGCGAGCAACTCCGCGCCAGGCGATGGCCGACGCGCGAGCTTGTGCGATCGGCCTCCGGCGTCGAGCAAGTGGCACACCCGCTTGCCAAACTGCAGAACTTACCCTGATTCATGCACACTGCTCCTCTCACGCCGCGCCGGGCCCCCCCCCCCGCTTGAACGACCCGTCGCCGCGCGCGCGTAGCCGCCCAACGCAATCCACCACTGGGAAGGCGACGCGCGCCATGATCTTCTGAGCGGCAAGAACCACGGAAGTGAGCTGCGTCGCGCGACGGACGAGCAGCTTGTCATCGGCCACATGGAGCGCGACGACGCATACGGCGAAGCCTCCGGCGCCCATGTCGCGAAAGCCACTCAGCGACGCGCAGCGCTGGATGCCCCCGATGGTTTTGCCGCTCGATCCCATCCGGTTCTTCCACTTGAAAACACGCCTTGAGCCAGTGAAGTTTCGGGTGACATTCGAGGGGCCGACCCGCGATACACGGGCACTTGACCGAGATGATGAGCACCTCGCGGGTGGCTGCGGCGACCTCCTCTGACAGCCTCGATACTTACTCTTTGGTCTGAAGTTGGGCGTTGCACATGGTTGCCGAGGGCTTGACGGCGGCATCGACCTACGCGCAGCTGTCGCGGAAGCGCCGCCAACATAGTTACAGGACGGTCTCTCGCCACAGCTCTGGACTGCTTCGCGCGCCCCTGGGCCCAGGTATAACAGCACATGCCCCCCCTTCATTCCCCTCCTCGAGCGCGGCGCAATCGCCCGCGCAGGCGCCGCGCAGGTAGAAATGGCACTGCGCGAACTTGCTCTGACGCTGGCGCCGCGCCCCCAAGTGCCGGGGCCACTCGCGCGGGACGCGGCCACGGCTGGCCGCGGCGTGCCCGATGGCAGCGGAGCTCTGTTGCTGACTGTCGGCGCTCTCTAGCCCCCGCAGCCCATGGGCCAAATCCTCCGCCCCCTCAGCATCGCGCCAAGCTGCCAACATCACTTGCTGGATGTGACCAAAGAAATCGCTGTCAGCACCTTCCAGCAAGACCGACAGAGCTGCCGGTAAACCACCCTCGGCGACGCTGGCGGCGCCCTCGGGGACGTCGATGACACAGTCATCGAGCGCCCCGTCTTGGCCCTGCCAGGCGCCTGCTGCGCGCAGCTGTTCGTCGCCCAAGATAGACTGGAAGATGCGAGTTCCCTCCCACTGCTCGCCAATGAATTGGCGAGCGTCGACCGCGACGCCGCCCAGGTGCAGCTGTTGGACGTCGCTCGGGTTCAGAAGGAACCGCCAGAAAAACAGGCTGCGCGTGCAGCCTGGTCAGTCACCCACAGACTCCCGGCTGCGCGTGAGACACACTGCACGAATGTCTGGCAGCTGAAAGCACGTGCGGGACAGGTGGTGCAGAGCCTCGAGAGGGTCGGGGCGTCGCCGAACCTGCTCGGTCAGCTGCACGCCCTCGGCGCCCCCCCGGTGGCCGAAGGCCCTTGCCCTGGAGCCTGGCGCGACGTGCTCCAGGCAGCCCGCCGCGCGATTCCAGGCCGGGCCCGCTCGCGCCACGTCGGTGCCCACGTCGTCGGAGGCGGCACCGATGAAGGCCCGTGCGCCCTGCAATCCGCAGGCCATCTGGCCATCTCGGCTATGCGGTACTTGACCGTAGCCTTGCCCATGGACGGGCTCACAGAGATGATCGCCCCTGGCCCCGCCCAGCCCGACACGTTTTTCGTGTTCGGAGGCCAGCGGACCTCCACCCGGTCGCCAACTACGCAGCGCCCCTCTCCTGATTCGGCGGCGCGTGTCCGGAGGGCGCGGCTGACGCGGGAAATCGGGGCAGCCTGCAGTGCATCCTCGCGAATACGCCACCGCAATCGGCTGGGCTGCACATCTCCACGGGCAGAGGGGCCGGCAGTGGCGCCATAAACTCCAGACGTCTCACCCCCTTCGTCTGCTTCGAGCGGCGGCAGCATGCAAGGCCGCCTGTCGAAGACGACATTGCACTGAGTAACGCCGCCAACACGGGTGAGGCTGTCGCCCGTGAATACCCCGCGAGCCAGCGCAGAGTCGAAGTTGGCCGTGATACCTTCGCGCTCTAGCTGCTCCTCTGCGGTGCGCAGTGCATGTCGCAAGGTGGCACCGCGTCGCTCGACGAGACGCGCGTGCTGGCGCGGAGCTCTGATGTCAACCTGCGCCCCTCGCCTCCTTATCCTGTCCTCTACGAAATGCGTTGAGGTCACACCGTCTTCGCCGGCCGGATTGAAGGTCTCCATCGCGCCGAAATGCTGGATCCACAAACGGTCGATGGTTGCCAGCAGCGTCGAATCGTGCTTGCCTGTGATCCCCCGGCCGCTGTGCCACCGCGAAGCGCAACATATCGAACGCAAGATCATGCGACCCCTGTCGCAGAAGATGTCGCATTCGACGCCAGTTACAACACCCCCATATGATTGTAGACCAAAGTTGGGATGAGGTCGAGGATTGTCTGCGGCATGGAGGCTGCTCGTAGAGCTCGTAGAATGACCTCCTTAATGACGCGCTACCACCAAAGGCGTAACTTGCTCAGCTCTCGCACGCGTGTCTCGCGCGAGTCGCCACGCAGTGCTCGTAGCGACGTGGCGATGTCGAAGCAGGTCCAGTCGGAGGGGGCTGGGTTGCCGACCGCTGCGTCGGCAGCTCGCCGTGCCGTTCGTCTCGGCACCGCCCCTGTCACTGGGCTGGCTCTTAGCTCTGGTCTAGCAACTCAGTAACCAAAACCAGAACTCTGCGGCCCAACAACACAGGCGCCTGAACCGCGACCCTGAGCCCCAGCGCTAGACGATGATGAGCTGCCTCCTGGCGCGACGGCGGGCGCAAGTAGTAGCGCAGCTGCATCTGCCACCCACATGCGGGTGCCTGAGTGGCCCTGGGTCCACGAGCTGCTCAAACATAGCCTGGGCGAGCCTGGGAGCAGGCGCCGAAACAGGCGGCGCGGGGCCGCGGTCTTGTAGTTAATATTGCTCATGTCCTCGTGAATGCACGAAGTGCGGCTCCCCGCTCACGAAGTGCGCGTGCAACTGAAGGGGCCCTGAGACACACAAATAAATAGACACAAATAAAAGGATTCCCAATATTTTCACATACTTTCTGGGCTTCTGTCTTCCCCCCCACTTCCCGTATTTTCCCATATTTTCCTGGGAGTCGACGATTACTTGTGTCTGTGTGCTTTTTCCCCTCCTGAGCAACATCGCGAAGGCGATCCAGCTCGCTGGCGAACCGGGATGTTGCAGGCGCTGCGCTCGGGGAGCCCGACGGCGGCGCCGCTCGGGGATGCCGGCGCGGCCGACGCCTGGTGGGAGGAGAGGGCCACGCGGGCCCCGGCGGCAGGGGATCACGAAGCCGAAGCTCCGCTACCGACGAAGAGCAAGGGATGTGCAATGGGGGGAAAGCTGATGCTCCTGTGTCGGGCAGACGCAAAAGCGTCACGCAGCATGTGACGCGGGCGCGTACGGGGGCACTCTAAAGCGGCAGCGGGAAAACATGCTTCCCCCCGCCCCCTGCAAAGACTGGAAACCTCCCGGTCGAGTAAGAGGAGGAGAGGAAGAGGAGGAGAGAAGGAGGAGGAGGAGGAGGAGGAGGAGGAGAAGGAGGAGGAAGAGGAGGAGGGCGGGGAAAGCGGAGGAGGATCCAGCACTTACTGGAGTTTCGACTCCATGCCCTTCTGCGTGCTGTCCATGGGCTTCGTCGGGGTCGCTTTGTTATTATTGAATGGCGCGGTCTTGCTGAACGACGCGGACCGCGACCTCTGACGTTACGGGCCAGATCCCCCCGCCCCCTGCAAAGACTGGAAACCTCCCGGTCGAGTAAGAGGAGGAGGAGGAGGAGGTGGTGGAGGAGAGAAGGAGGAGGAAGAGGAGGAGGAGGAGGAGGAGGGGGACGAGGGGGAGGACATGGTTTTGTAAGGTTCCCCCCCTCCTTTCTCCCTTTCCTCCCACGCCTTTACTGTCCCCCCACTCTAACTATGTTCTGCCTCCACCCGGCGACTCCTGGAACGATCGCTCCAGCAGCCGCCTGGCTCCTAGTTTGATGATCCCCCCAAGGCCGACCGGCCCGGGGGGGTGGGGCAACGTCAGTACGACCGTCATGCCTTCAGGCAATCAGGTAATCAGGAGGAGGAGGAGGAGGAGGAGGAGGAGGGGGAGAAGCAGGAACAGGAGGCGCGGTCTTGCTGCACGACGCAGGCCGCGTTCCCTGACGCTACGTGCCGGATAGGCCCGACAGCACGTCGAAGACAAGGATGAGGAGGAGGAGGAGAAAGCGGAGGGAGCAGGAGGGGGAAAGAGGAGGACGAGTGTAAACCCAAAATTCACCAACGATGTCGGAATAAACCCTCCCTCCAAGCTCCCTCTTAATAGGCCCATATCACGGCTCCTTACCACTGAAGAAAGTCCCTCATTGGCAGACAACCGTTTGAAGACCCTGAAGCATGCCAAGTCATTGTTCTTGGAACCTGACTGTTGCGTATTGACGGCCCTGATCGTGCCAGAACGCCATTCCTGGGACTGCAACACCGCGAATCAACGTAACTGTTGCACCCTCATAATCCTGAGTTCTTACAAAACACTATCCTGGTACGCTGATCATGGGAATCCGTGAAACTCTTGCACAAAAAATGCGCGCGTCGCCAAGGCGAGAGCCGCATTTTGAAAAGGAACCGCCCTCAATCCGTGAAGCCCTTGCACATTGTTGAAAAGAATGCGCGCGGCGCTGGGGCGAGAGCCACAGTTTGGAAACGAACCGCCCTCCATCTGCAAAATTTGCGCAAATTTCTCAACGGAATGTGCGCGGCGCTGCTAAGGCGAGAACCACATGTTGAAAACCACCTGTGCTCAATCCGTGAAGCTCCTGCAAATGTTTAAACCGAATGTGCGCGGCAATAAAGCGAGAGACACATGTTGAAAACCACCCGCCCTCCATTTGCGAAACGCCTGCAAAGAATTAAAACGAATGCGCGCGGCGCTAAGGCGAGAACCACATCTTGTAAACGACCCGCACTCAATCCGTGAAATTCTCACATTTGTTGTAAACGAATGTGCGCGGCGTTAAAGCGAGAGCCACATTTTAAAAACGACCCGCCCTCCATCTGTGAAACTGCTGCCACTTGTTAAGCTTCAGGGTCGTAAATGGTGAGGAAATCTCAGGCGAAACGCCCTGTCCGCCCTAAAAACTGGCCTCGGGGTGCGACAGGGAACTGTTACTCAGAAGGAAAAAGTGTGAAGGAGGAGGAGGTGGAAGAGGTACTTGGGAGGAAGATGGAGGAAGAGGAGGAGGAGGAGGAGGAGGAGGAAGATAGAAGGAGGAGGAGGAGGAGGAGGAGGACGAGGAGGAGGAGCGCGCAGCATGCGGAGCAGCAGCACCTGCGAAAAGCAGCAGCTCCCGCGAGAAGCAGCCGCCCCCAGGCGGCGGCGAGACGAGATGGCGCGCGCGGCCCCACGCGGGGGGGGCGGGGCAAGGCCTGCCCGAGCCGGATCAGCGCCCGCTTCACCTTGCGGGGCCCTCGCGCTCCTTTACCTTCTCCTCTTCCTCCTCCTCATCATCATCACCATCATCATCAGCATCATCAGCATCATCATCATGATCATCATCAGCATCAACATCATCATCAGCATCATCATCATCATCATCATCATCATCATCATCATCATCATCATCATCATCATCATCATCATCATCATCATCATGAGCATCATCAGCATCATCAGCATCAACATCATTATCCCTCCTATGCCCCCTCCTTATCCTCCTCCTCCTCCTCCTCCTCCTCCTCCTCCTCCTCCTCCTCCTCCTCCTCTCCCGGCTCTCCTCCCTCCTCCTCCCCTCTTCCTCCCGCCCTCTACCCCTCACCCCCATCCCTCCTCCCCTCATCCTTCCCTCCCTCCCTCCACCCTTCCCTGCGTGCTCTCCTCACTCACTTCCGTCATGTTCTACCTCACTCACACCCTCTCTGCTCCAGCATTCCTCCTCCCTCCTCCCTCCTCGTCTCTGCCAACCGATGCCGTGTCTAATCCTCCTCACTACGCTTCGTCTCACCACACCTGTCTTGTCGCCTGGTGTGTCCCGGCTAATTCCGCCCTCAATAGCGCTGCGAGCAAAGCGACTGCGGTGCTTTGATGTCGGCGCGATCGACATCTGCTTTCAATGAACACGAACCCGGAACGAACACAACCTGGACTGGGCAACGCACCGATGCAGACGCGAAACCATCCAGCATACCTGAACACATGCGGAATCGAACGCGCGTGAGCTGGATGAGACGATAATCGAGAGAGGACAAATGGCGAGCGGGAGAGAGGAAGGGAGGGAGAGAGGGAGAGCGGGTGAGAGAAAGAGAGAGAGAGAGAGAGAGCGCGCAACCAGACGCGTGATATCATCACGATTGCACGGGGAAGGCCGCCAGGCAAATCTGGTACGCCAAACCGACTGGCCTGCAATAGGTAAGCCCATGGATATGAACCTCGGCATGGAGCGCGCCGAGCGCCTGTATCAGCCCGGACGCGCAACGATAACCCAAAGTGGAGATTGGCGAGGGCAAAAGAAAAGGGAGGGGGGCAGACACAGCTAACGCGCTCCAGCACGAATCGCCGTTAACAAGGCCAGCCAGCTCTGGTACCGAGGCGAGCACGCGCGCTGTGAGCCCCTGGAGGGCTCTCAAATCGTGCGCCGGGTGGTTTCGACGGAGCCCTCTCAGAGTACAGCCTAGCCTCTCGAAGTCAGTTCGGCAGCATGGACAGGGACTCCACGAGGTTCAGCTCAGCTCAACTCCTCCTCCTCCTCCTCCTCCTCCTCCTCCTCCTCCTGCGGCACTGCGGGCAAAGCGGTTCTTGTCCGCCGCAGCCCGCGCCGCGCGCGCGCCCGAGCGCGCGGCGCGACGCACGACCCCCTACCTCTGAGATCCTCTGGAGGGGCCTCTGGAGGGGGCCTCAAAGCGCCTCTGGAATCCTGGGCGACCCGCAGACAGGAGAGGGAGGAGCCTCAAGGGCCTCGGAGAAAGGAATGCGGGACCAGGATCCAGAAGCTAGAGGGCGCGCCTAGATTTGTACTAAGCCCGCCACCCCCCGACCACCACCTCCATAGTGGAGTACGTACTCCTCCCCGCTCGAAAGACGCGGAGGTGGTGGTGGAGGGGGGGGGACAAATTGTATTATAGGGTTGTGGGTCCCCTCCCCCCAACAGGTGAGAATCACCGCCTGCATGTGGCCCGAGGAAGGAACGGAGGGGGGACCCACAACTTGCTGGGGGGGGGGGGGGGGCGCCCACGGGCCCAGGTGTCAGAAGTTGATGGGGATCTCTTCCCCCACGCGGCCGCCAGCACCCCCAGGTCTGTTCCTGGGGGCTGGCACGCTCACCGCGAGGGGGTGATCACCAACCTGTACTCCGTGGGTTGGTGCTCGCCGTTGTTGTCGCTCGGGAGGCCGCCGTAGTTGCCGTTGCCATCATGTCCATCATAGTGCCACGTCTGTGCCTTTGTGTATGCGTCGGCGGTGGGCTGGAGTGTTTGCTCTATGGCCTGCGTCAGTGTCGTTGTCGTGGTGATGTCTGCAGGGCAGTTGCAAGCAGTGAATGCTGTGGTCAGGGTTGTGCTGCACGTCGTTGTGATGTATGCGTATTCCTGTAGCTGCAGGTGTCGGAGGCTGCTGTCCAAGATGATGGTAGGTGTGCGCGTCATCATCATCCGCTGTGCGGTCCGTAAGACGTGCCGCATGCTGTCGTTGTCTTGTCGTACCGCTCTGTGCTGCGTGGGTGTGAGATCCAGTCGTCCCCAAGGTGCCTCTTGCGTCCTGAGGTTGAGGTCGCGGTCGAAGGTCGTGAGGTCGGCGTCGATGATGCAGAAGGCAGCGTGGTCGTATGGTGTCGTGGCCATGTCGGAAGCCGTTGGGTCAGGTTGGGGTGGGTGCATGGTTGGCAGGTGGTGGAGTTCGATGGAGATGCTGTGTCTGTCTGCGGTGGCTTGGAGGGCGTCGGTCACCGCGCTGGTGTGGTCGTGGTTGGCGGTGAAGAGCAGTACGATGCTGGGCTTTCCTGTGATGTCGGTCCTTCCCGTGTCTGCTCGGTTGGGTCCGCTGTCTTGTGTGGTGGGTGCGTCGGTGGGTAGTTGGGCTGGTATTGGTCGGTGGTCGTGGTCGGCGTGGGTTGGTGGTCCCAGTGCTGGCCCATGTAGCTGGATGGGTGGCCGCTCGGCGTAGTCTTCTGGAAGCCCAGCGTGTCGGTTGGATCGTCGTACGCGTCGGGTCTCCTCCTTGTGCGCGTCGATGTCTTCTGTTGGCGGCTTCGCTCCGAACTGCATCAGTGTGGCTGCACACTGGTGTGACGACTTGACGTGTTTGGTAAGTCTGTTCGCGGTGTAGAAGTACTTCAAGCATACCTGGCAGGTGTCGCCGACGATGTAGTTGTCTATGGTGTGCTTGTCCTGGTGGACGGCGTAGACATGCTTGTTGTGTGCTGCTTTGGTCTTGAATGTAGCACCGCAATGGTAGCACATAACTCTGGCTGGTGCTGGTGTCGTGGTTCCTGCTTGTCGGGGTAGTGGCAGCACTCCCAGTGCTGTTGCCGTTAGCGATAGGTCTGCCCGCAGCTGGTCCTGCGCTGCTCGGTCGGAGGATGAGTCTTGTGCGCGCTTGTAGGTGCTCGTAATAAAAGACTTGACCGTGTGCATGTCGTTGCGTGCAGCCTTGATGAAATCGATGATGTCCTTGGGTGAGGTGGTGATACGGGTGCCGTCGCAGTGCTGTCGGCATGTGTGGATGTCGTTGTTGATGGTTTGCGTCCAGGTGCCGTTGACTTCGATGTCGTAGTCAATGAGTGCCTGCGTTTCGTACGGGCATCCTTTTATGAGTCGCAAAAGTTCTCGCAGTCGTAGCCATCGTAGTCGGTCTTCGAGGTTCGGTAGTTGAGCACGTGCCAATATCTGCTCGTTGGTGATGTGCTTGTCCTTCATGGCCTTGTGCGTAATTCCTATTGCCTGTCGAGCCGCAGTGACGTAGGCTGTGTTGATCCTGTGGTAGTCCCGCGCTGTTGTGATGAGCCATGTCCCCGCGTTAAATAGCAGTCTTGAATAGCCGAAGGACTCGAGGTAGTGGATCTTAGTCTGGATGGAGATGGCTTGTCGTTGGAACAAGGTGCGTCGGAGTGGGCCTGTTGTCTCGCGTAGCGCGATGGTGCGTGCTGCCGTCTCCTGGCCCATGTCGTTCCTGTCGTTGAACATCGCGCCCAGCAGCTTGGTGCTTCTAGCGATGGTGACGCAGAGCCCCATGTCGGTGATGCTGTGGTTGTCCCGTATCATGGTCCGTGTAGCTCTTTTGCCTGCGACGGTGTTGGGGTAGACGATGAAGCTGGACTTCTTGGTGTTGATCGGGAGGCCTCTTCGCAGTGTCGCGCGTATGAGATGTCCCCACATCTTGGTGATGAGTGCGTGGATCATGGTGCCGTCTGCCGTGGATGCAGCCGCCTTGACGTCGTCTACGAAGGATGTAGAGGACAGTGTGGCGTTGTGGTCGCAAGCTCGGAGACGTGGTGGGGCATGCGGTATGTCGAAAGTCGCTCCATCCTCGACGGCGTGGTCGTGGTAGTCTCGCGTGACGTCCGCCATGAGCATGTTGAATGTGAAGTCGGCTGTTGGTACGCCAGGGCGTGTACCAAGTCGTGGTGCTGCGTAGCTGCACTGGTCGTCGATATAGAACCAAGTCCCAGTGTGTGCCTCCGTGAGCATGTCGACAATGTGTTGGTTGTCCACGTGTTGGTTGACAATGCCGTTGTCGGTCATGAGGGCCTCAATCGCGGGAAGCATGACATGGGGGATGTCGATGTGGGCGAGAAGGTCGTCCAGCTGCTCCTTGGTCTGGGTGAAGTTGTACACGAGCTGGTTGACTACCTTGTGGAAGGCTGCTTTCAAGTCTATCATGATGATGACCATGTCGTGCTTCACGTGGTAGGCGGTGTTGGATAGGAGCCGCATCGTCATGTGGTTGATGTCCGTGCTGTAGTGGTGTCGACCTCCCGTCTGAGTGGAGAAGAGCATCGTGGGGATGAGGTCCTTCATGCATTGTCTGATGTATCTGTAGTGGTGCTTGATGACGGTGTTGGCTAACGTGATTGACCGCTGGTTGTTCAGGTCCTCCTCGCTGCCCTTGCCCTTCCAGAAGTACGTCATCCTGGACCCCTTGAGAGCTACGCCCTCCCTGCAGAAGAGCGCCGCTTTGGTGATGATCGGATGCATGTGTCGGGCCATCTGCCGTGGGGCGATCTTGGAGAAGTCGTCGGATACGCGATCTGGTCCTGGTGCGCGGTGAGGTCTCGCTTTGTGAAGGATGTCGGTGAGCTCGTAGATGCTGGCGAAGTTGTTGACGTGGCGCGTTCTCCTGGGCTGAGCTGGGTCGGTCCTGTCCTCCTTGGCGTTGTATCTGTCAACCACGTCCTGAGCGGAGAGGATGTCGGCTGCTTCGTTGTGTCCGAAGTGTCGTGTGGCTGCGTCGGCCTTGCTCGTGGAACTGTCGAGGACAGTGCCGTCTGCTGCGTTCATCATGGGGTATGCTTGCCGCTTACGTCTCTTGCGGCCGCCGAATAGCAGGAGCTTCTTGGTGTACTTCCACTCGGTGTACGTGTCGCCAGTGCGCTTTGCGTCCATTGCCTTTTGTGCTTGCTCTTCCAAGAACGCGTCGTAGTCCCTGCCGGTCATCTTGACGATTACTTTTCTCGTGGCGTCGATCCAGTGCCGTACGTGTTGTAAAAACCCATGATAGTCGGGGTTGTAAGGGAAATTCGCTGCAGCGTAGTTGAGCATGTAAGTCTCGCAGTAAGTAGTGTGGATCGCCTCGGGAGTCATCTGAAGGGTCGGGTCGTTGTGGATGTCGTTGATGAGCCTTTGGATTCTGCGCTTTGTCGTGCTAGCTGTCGCTCCATGTGTTGTTGCCTTACGGAGGAGCTTCATGAACTTCCGTCGGCTGAGGACAAAGTCGAGCGTGGTCTCTGAGATGTACTCCTGGTATTTCTTCTTCCCGCTTCTTTTGAACGCTGAGGTCGCTGCGTCCATGATGGTCAGCATGTACTGGTGGATGTGCTCATCGTAGTCCGTCCCCCATGACGGTAAGACAGTAGCGTCCAGGTGCATCTTGAAGGTCTCGACGGCCTTCTCGTCATTGAGCTGGTGCTTGTCGATCTTCGGGAAGAGCTGCTTTGGCGCAGTGTGCCGCACGGTCCAGCAGGCTCGAGCTGTAACTGGCAGGTGATCCTCGCGGTGATGCTGCCCTTGTCGGTGTTTCTTCATGGTCTCAATGTCGGCCAATGTCTTGACGTCGGTGATGTGGCTGATGAGCGTATCGTCCGCGATGATGTAGTCGATGCGATGCTTGTGCCCATATGCGTCTGTCCACGTGTGATGCTCGTCGCCGTTGGAGATCACGGTGTTGGCGATGACGTAGTGCCCTGCGGCTGCTATCTCGTGAAGTTCCTTGCCGTTGCTGTCCTCGGTCTGGGAGAGTCCAGCAGGTCCAACAGATGTCGACTGCACGCTTCCAAGTCGGCCGTTGGCGTCGGCGAGCATGAGGTTGGGTCTGTGCTGTTGTACGAGCTTCTGTAGTCGCTGCCAGAAGTCTTGTCGTTCTTGAGGACCTTTCTTGCTGTGAGGAGCATGAAATACGCAAATGGTGGTATTGATGCAGTCCGTAGTGACTTTGACGATGAGGATCCTTGGCTCACTGATGAGAACGTGGCAGTGTCTGGGCTCGAAGTGCTGTGGGCCGTCCTTGTTGTAGGCGTAGGGCTTCTCCACGTTGATCCATAGCTCACATCCAGCGTTGTAGTGGTCGTGCGGGCTGCTGATGATGAAGTATCCATTCCCAGTTGTTGTACGTCGTTCGTTGCGCGCCTCCTGAATGCCGATGATGTGGAGTCGCTTTTCTTGAAATTGTCGTCGAAGCAAGGGTCCCCGCCACTGGTGTGCAAGCCGAGCTGCCTTTGTGAACTTCTTCTGCTGCTGAGCGTCGGACTCTCTGACACTCTCGGCGTTGTAGGTTGCAATGGAGAGCTCGATCTTGGTTTCTTTGGCAGAGACCGTCTTAGGCGCCATGAGGTGTCGAACACTAGCATTCCGAGTTGGTAATCCAAAGCGTAAGGTGGCACCTTCGCGTAGTGGGTAAGCTGCTCGATCGGGATGTTCAGGCTGGAGGATCGACTCCCATTGGTAGTACTTTGTGTCCGCAATGATGTCTCTGAAGTTGTGCGGGATGGTGTCGTAGTCGTGGCCTCTCTCGTAGCGCTTGCGTGTCCTCTTTGAGATTCCGTCGGCGAGCTCGTTCCACGGCATGCCTTCGTGACTCGGGACGTGATGCAAGGTGATGTCGTTTTCGTTCTTGAGCGTGTCGAAGATGACCTTCATGAATCTCGCAAGATGTTCATCTGCTGATGCTGTGGCGCGTCCCATGCATATGTTGATGGCCGTCTCGCAGTCGGTGTGGATACAGATAGGTTGCGGCTCGGCGACGGCGATGGACCACATGAGAGCCTGCACGATGGCCATGATCTCGCCTGTGGTGTTGGTGGTGCTGCGGTCATTCAACTTCATGTTGTGGCTCTTGCTGACGATGCTGCTGAAGGCTCCTCTGAACGTGCGTTGGTCGTGTTCACCACCTTCTTGTAGTACCAAGAATGCCCATGAGCAGCAGTCTGGTCTCCGTGCGTTGTGGGAAGCGTCAGTGAAGATGTGCTTTGCGCTGTGGGCATTGTTGCCTTTCGTCGTATTGTTGAGCGCATATGTTGCTGCTGGGTGCAGGTCATCACCTTCGATGTTGGCGTTGAGAAAGGGGGCGGTCGTGGCCCGTATTCGTCTGATCAGTCCTCTGGTGTCCCCTAGGTCGCATGTGCAGTCGCCTGGTGGTTGCAGGCCGTGATATCTTGTGATGTCGAGATTGGCCTCGTGGTAAGATGGTTGCGGTTGTTGGGGCTGCTTGTCGGCGCTGGGATTGGGTGGTCGCTGTGCTCGAAACGGTAACAATGCTGTCGCCTTCTGCTGTCGTCTGTGTGCAGCTTGTCCGTTGTGCGTTGTTGCATAAACTCCTGTTGGGCATCGAAAGGGGTGCATGGCTGTCTTTTGTCGTTGACGCCTTTCACCTGTGGCCACGTGGCAGTCTCTGTCGGGTGCTGCTGTGCCATGTCCAGCGCCCTGGGATGCTGTCAGGACTACTGGTGGATGGCCGGTGGGCTGCTGTGTCGGAAGCGTGGTGGTATGTCTTGCTGAGGGTGGCGGTGGGCTGGGTTGCAGGGCTTGGAATCGATTGTGGGTCGTGGTGTACGTAGATGTCTGCTGTGCTGTTAGTCGCCGTCGCTGCTGCCGTCGGACTCGTGCCAGAAGCCGCGTGCGAATGGCGTCGTCATCGAGGTGGAAGTTGCCGCTATCCATCTTGCTGCTGTTATCGAGGAAGGTATCCTCGATCCCAGGGAAGTAGTCTATCGTGATCGCACTGTGGTACTCGGGCGTCTCGTTGTGGACGTCGGAGCCGTTGAGTTTCCGTGCATGCATAGAGCCAAAATGGCTAGTTGTGGTGACCGTGACGTCGGGCTTGGGTCGCTCGAGTCGGGGTGGTGTATGTAACCCATTCGTCTCGTCGCCTGGCCTCGCCCTTGGTGTGGTCGGCGTGACACGCTGAGTGCTCTCAGAGATGGTGGAGCGAGGTAGGTCGTGCCTTGGCGATGTGTCGGAGGTGGCGGCGTAGGAGCCAGGTGGCGCTCGTGGGGGTGTCAACCTGCGCGAGGTGCCATCTGGGGGGACCCTCCCCAGTATGGCAGTCGAGCTTGGGTGGGGGCGCGAACCGCTCGAGTGGATTTCCCACTCTTCGGTCGGGTGGCGCCTATGGTGGATAGTTGTTGGTTGTCCATCGGTTGCGTCGTGCTGGTAGTGTGAAGCAAGTGAAACTGCTGCCGTTGTCCGTCGGGTCTGATCTGCTATCCCCAAAGCAGGAGTCAGTGCACGTGGACTGGTGGTGTGTGTCGGAAGGTGGCTGTCAGAAGTGCAAGTCACCTGCACCCCCTGGGTCGTCAGGTTGGTTGCGGTCTGCAAGCTAGTGGAGTCTGCTGTCGAGGAGGGAGGATGGCAGAGTCGGCTGTCTATGTTGCCTGGCGCTCGGTGCTGATCCGCAGTCCCCAAAGCGGGTGTCAGCCTGTCGAGGTCAGTCGGTGTAGGCTTCCCTAGTGGAAGGCGGGGTGGGTGTGCGTGTCTGAAGCTGCAAGTTACCTGCACCGCAGGGGTCGCAAGGTTCGTTGCTGCGTCTGTGACATTGTGATGCTGTGTGGCGCTGGGCCGATAGTTACGTATGGTCGCTTGAGGCCGCCCAGGGGCCTGTTGCTCTGGTCTTTTTCGACGGGTCCGATGAGCCAGAGCGCCCTCATCGGGGTCGTTCGTATCTAGTTTTTTGGACGCAGCGCGGTGTCCGATCCTTCATCGTCGGGATCGGCACGGA
Source organism: Prorocentrum cordatum (assembly GCA_963575745.1). Taxonomy (NCBI): domain Eukaryota; class Dinophyceae; order Prorocentrales; family Prorocentraceae; genus Prorocentrum; species Prorocentrum cordatum. The sequence continues at coordinate 322,739 of CAUYUJ010003236.1, forward strand.
GAGGGACGCGGTCGGATATGTCCACGAAGCCGTCACCGCTGTCGTGGATACGGACCTTCCGCGGTGGTCGTGATGTGGAGTCCTGTCTCTTGAGGGCCGATCGGGTTCGTGAGGGTGGCGCTGACTGGGCCCTGTCGGGCGTTCCCATATGGAATCTGGGTGGAGGGATGATGGGGCTGTAGGCTTGGGTTGGGGTGATGCTGGTGATCGGTCGAGTCTTGGGCGTGGTGGGTACTTCGTGCTCGTCGTCGCTGAGATCGATGAGAATTGTGGTAAGGGGCGTGGATCGCTGTTGGTCGTCGGGTGTCGATCTCGTGTCGGGGGGGGCGGACATGGCACGCACTTCGGGGAAGATGATGTGTGGGGTGGGGGGAGTGGCCTGCGCAGCTGGGATGGGGGTGTCGGTGCCTTCGAGGTCGGAGTCGTGATGAAGGTCAGGAATGGGCGTAGACTGTCCGTCGTCGTGCTGAGAGAGGTAGCCGTCGTCGGCGATGGGCGTGGGAGAGCACGAAGATCTTGGAGAGCTCGATTGGTGTGCTTGTGTATCGCCATGGTGTGCTTCAGAGGGCTTGTCGTGGTCGGCATCGCTGAGTGGGGCGATACTGGCTGGAGGGTGTGTGGGCGTTCTGTCGTGGGTGTGGTCGGGGTTCGGGGCGGGTGGTGAGGTGGGTGGTGCGGCTGCAACGCCGAGGTCTCGTAAGCTCCATGCGTCTGAGTTGGACGTGGAATGAGCTGCGTTCGGTGGAGAGCTCATCTGTCGTAGCTGCTCGAGGTAGATGTCGGCGTGTGGGTGAGGCAGCTCGTAGGGGCCTGGGATGATCGCGGTGAGGGCGCCTTCGATCTCGCGGTGGATGCGCTTCTCCTCTGTGTCGGCTAACGCCTGCTGTCTGTTCTCCTCCTCGACTCTCTCGCTGAATCTCGTGTTCAATTCTTGCAGCAGTTCAAGATCAAGAGGGTCATGAAGAAGCTCGGCTTGTCGAAACTCACGTTGCATTTCCTCCCTTTCCTTTATTCGCATCTCCTCGGTCGTCGCCAGGCGGTTGATGTACCTGTCGTGGAGCTGCTGCTCGGTGAGGTGTAGGTTGGCACGTTCGCCTTGGAGACGGGCTCGTTCGTGCTGGTGCTCGGTGCGAATCGTGGCTGCTTCGTGTTGTTGCGCACGCAGTTCACCGTACTCCTCGAGGATCTTCTCTTTGGCTTGCATGAGTGCCGATGATTCCGCATGAGCCCTGCAGTTGATTTCATGAAGCTGTCGTTGCTGAGCCAGTCGAAGTGCGTCTTCTTGTTGCTGCCCTCTCATCTCGTGCTGAAGTAGGAGGTTGTGAGCACACTGAGCTTCCTCCTGTTGAAGGCGGTGCTCGGATATTAGATGCTGGAGCCAAAATGGCTTAGCCTCCCGTAGTTCGTGTTGCTGTACTGCTTCCCGCCGTGCAAGGTGACCACGTGCGGCGTCGTGAAGTAGTTGGTGCTGTTCGAGCTCGGTCTTCATGCGATGTGCCTGTTCAGCTTCATCTTCCTGACGTCGTTGTTCGGACTGTCGTAGGAACCGTTGTGCCTGCTGATGTTCTAGGTGGCGGTTGCGCACGTTGATCTCGTCTATCTCCTCCTGGAAGCGGCGCTGGAGTCGTTGCTCGTGGTGCTGTAGTTCGAGATGAAGCTCGTTGAAGGCCTTCCGAGACGTGTGTGCTTCCATGCGCGCAAACTCCTCCTGCAACTGTTCGCGGTGCTCGGATTGTCGGAGATCAGCTTGTTGGTGGAGGTGAGCTAGGTGATGCTGATGGGGTCCCGTGTGTTGTCGCTGCTGTTCCACCTTTTTGGAGAGGTCCGTGATCATCGCAAGCAGCTCTTTGTGACCTTTTTGGTGTGGGTCGTCCTGCTGTCGAAGTGGTGCTGCTGATGGTGCTGCGTACTGCTGGGGTCGATGATCTTCGCGCTGTCGTGGGTGAGGTGTCTGTGTCCGAGTCCTGCGCCTGTTGTGGTGGTCTTTCTCGCTCTCGTCGTTGTCGCTGTAGAAGTCGTCATACTCGAGGTCGGTTGTGGCGTCGTCCCTCTTCAACTTCGACTCCTGGAGTAGAGCCCGTAGTATCCTCAAGCTGCCCTCCGTGTTGTCGAGCTCGGTCTGCATCTTCCTGATGTCGTCCTTGAGCGCATTTTTTTGCCTGACCGTGGTGTCGATGCATCGGCGGTAGTAGTGCACCCGCTCGTCGGGAGACAACGTGAGGAGGAGCATTGCCTTGTTGACGGACAGCTCTGCGACGATCTTGGCATCGTCGACGCCGACGGCGCGTGCGCCCTGAGCTTGGTCTGCCAACCGAGCGATGCGTCCGCGCTTGGTTGTCACCCAAAGGCGGCGCATGTCCTCCTCCAGCGGGGGCGTGGAGAAGCTCTCGTGGGACTGCATGCGCACGTCGTCGGCAGGGAGGACCTGGTCGAGGATCTCGCGCTGCTTCTTGGAGAACTGGAAGCCGTCGAAGAAGTTGTGCGCGCCGTAGTGCTTCCTGCTCTGCGTCCGTGACTTTGTGCGGGGTGTGGAGCGAGCCCGTGAGCCTTTCTTGTGGGTGTCCTCGCCGTGGTGGGTGAAGTGGTGAGCATGCTCGTCCTTGGCGTCGCCGTCGTACTGGTCGTGGCCGTCGCGGTCCTGCTGCCAGCTCTGGTCGTCGTTCTTCCCGTACGTCCTGCGTCGTCGCGTCCGAGATCCCGACCTCCACGGCCAGGGCTGAGCTCCGACGGGATGACCACGAGAGGCCACGCGCTGGTGCTTCCAGTCCTGCGCCATCTTGTCGTCGGGCTGGGCGCTGTGGTGCTCCGCGAGGGTCCTCGCGGCAGAGAGGACTCGGAGCAACGTGCGCGCCTGAGCACGTTGCTGCCGCTGGCGCCGATGCCAGGATGGTTCGCCTTCACGAGGCGTCCTGGCGGGGCGCCTGCCGCGGCCGCGGCGCCGAGCGATGGCTCGCGGCGCGCGAGCCCGAGCACGAGGGGGCGACCGACGAGGGCGACGACGGCCCAGCCCCCCTCAGCCCGTGGCTTCCTCCTCCTCCTCATCCTCCTCCTCCTCCTCCGCCTCCTCCTCCTCCTCCCTTCTCCCTCCTCCTCCTCCTTCTCCTCCTCCTCCTCCTCCTCCTCCTCCTCCTCCCCTCCTCCTCCTCTCTCCTCCTACTCCTCCTCTCCTCCTCCCTCCTCCTCCTCCTCCTCCTCCTCCTCCTCCTCCTGCAACTCCTCCTGCAACTCCTCCTCCCTAGCCATGTTGGCTCAAGGCTATGAACCGCCCCGACGACCGCGAGTCCTTCGGGGCGACCTCAGAGCGCGAGGGAGGCTCCGCTCTGAGGCCACTCGCCAATCCAGTGCGAGCAAGGCTGTTCGGCCTGGCAGAGTCTTTCGGCCTTCCCTGCGGGATCTGGGCCCCCGCGCCAGTTCTGTCAGAGGCATGCCGCGGACTCGCCCCATACACGGTCTGTGCCTCGTGTTCAGGGTGGGTCTTCGACGGGAAGCTTCGGCGATCGGGTGGCTGGTGGGATCGGTGTGGGGATGTCATTGATTCACCTTCTTGGCGGTCGAGCGGGGACCAGGAGACCCGTGGGGAGAGACCGCCGTGGTGGACGTCGAAGCGTGCCCGCCTTACCCCAGAGCAGGAGCTCGATAGTCTCATCAAGAAGTTCGTGGAAAACAAGGGCAGCTACAAGGTCGAGGTGGATTTTCAGGCACTTCGGGACTTCAAAGGTCGTGTGGTTGATGCGGTTCCCAAGAAGCCGAAGCGGGACTGACCTCAGACGGTTGCTCTCAAGCAGGCGGTCAACCGAAAGGAGCAGGCGCAGCGGGACCTGGATGCGGCGGCCACGGCGCTGCTGGCTGCCCAGCAGAAGGCCCAGGAGGCGCAGGCCCTACAGGACGCGGCGGCCCTCAAGATGGCGGAGGCGGAGGCAGACCACCAGCGCGTGCTTGACGAGTACTACGCGCAGTCGAAGGCGGTGCCTGCACAGGCCGCCCCCCTGTGCAAGGCTGGAAGGCGCCTGAGGTGGACGAGTCACTGTTCGAGGAGCTGGGCAGCTACGACGCCCAGGATCGCGCCAAGCTGCTCAAATTCAAAGCGGACATGCAGTCATTGGCTGAGTTGGTCAGCAGCGCGTATGCGCAGTACAAAGAGTTCGATGAGTTGGCGAAGCAGGCGAAGGCAGCGCAGCAGGCCCACCTGGAGAAGAGGCGCAAGGTGGGCGGCGCAGAGGAGGAGGACGCGCTCGCAGTCCCTGGTGCGGTGCAGTCGCAGGAGGTGGACAAGGTCGCGGCCCAGGAGCCGACGGTGGTGGACGCGCCCAAGCAGCAGTTCGCTATCGAGCGCGTCAAGGAGCAGTCGAAGGCCCGCCTCCGTCAGGCCCGCGGTGCGGGTACCCCAGCAGCCTCGGCTCCCTCGAGTGCCCCCGCGGCTGCGCAGCCGCACGCCGAGAAGGACGACGATGGCATGGGCCAGCCTCCTGCTGCTGCGCCTCGCGTTTAGCATCACTTTCGGCAATATCACGAAGCGGGGCCCGCAGGCCCACAATTACCTCAACGAGGCAGGCAACAAGATGGACGTTTTCATATTGTGCGAGACGCACGTGGTTAAGGACCAGATTCCGAAGGTGAAGCAAGAGCTTGCGGTTGATGGCTGACGACTGCTGGCCACACCTGCGACGCCGACGCGACGTTCTCAGTCGGGCTCATCGGGAGGTGAGTTCATTGCTATTCGGTCGCATGTTGCGGCCACAGGTTTCGACGCGATGCGGGAGCTGGTGCACCAGCAGGGCCACAGGGACCCGTTCTCAGGCTTCTCGGCGGCCACGTTACATTTACGAGGAGGCAATCTGGTGGTCATTGTGGCCTACCTGGTTCCCAAGGACGGCCTTGGCGGCGTCAACGTGACGAAGATCAGTGCACTGGCTTCGTTTGTGCTCTCCCTCACGGACCCCTGGGTCATCCTGGGCGATTGGAACATCCCGTTTCAGCGCGTGCAGAAGGAGGATTTCGTTTCGAAGATTGGAGGCCAGCTGCTACGGCCTGACGTGGACATCACTTGTGACAAAGGTGGAGGCAGCCTCATTGATTACGGCATTTGCAGGAGTGATCTGGTGCCGCGCCTCTCCCTCGAGGCGATACACCGAGTTCCTTGGAAGACGCATTGTGGACTTCGGTTGCACGTGGGAGGCATGGCGCAGGCGTGGCGTTACCGTGCTGCTGCAGCCCCGCGGCCACTCCCGCTGCCCGTGCGACCACCCCCAGCCCCAGACCCGACCAGCAAGACCTCGTTGCGAAAGTTGGAGATGCAGAAAAGGAGAGCTGCGCATCTGGACGTGCACCTGCAGGAGGCCTACCTGGAGCTCACGGGCCACATGCAGGTGGAGGCCACGCCAGCCCCGTACCCCATCCCACTGGAGGTCTGGAACAGCAGTGCCTCGGCTGCGCAGGCGGAGCTATGATGACGATGACGAAGGAGATGGAGCAGACTGTCGGCGGCCTCACGTATGGCAACCCGCAGCAGTGGCAGGCCGTGGACCAGGTCACCTTGGAGCACGCGCAGTGGGTCACAGCGATGGAGCACGCCACCTTGGAGGTCAGTGACGTCACGGACGACATGCGCTACTTGTACGTTGGAAGGGCGTGCGGCTTGGGCTCTCGGCTCACTAAGGCGCGGCCATCGCCTGGGCGGGCGCACATGCGTTTCGCGCCTGCTGAGCATTGGGGAGTGTGCACAACTCTGGCTGGTAGGTACCTGGCGCTGCGACTACACCGCACAGATTTTCGTCAGCAACGCAAGTGCTTGAAGGACTTGGAGGCCCAGCTGAGCACCCTGAAGGCGTTGCCCCAGGATGAGGTCTTTGGCAAGAAGGTTCTCGAGATAGAGCGCCAGGAGGCTTATGAGCGTGGTGCCCGCTTGGGGTCGCTCGAGGTGCAGGAGGTGAAGGCTGTGTTGGCCAGCTTTGAGAAGTACCATGCAATGGCGCAGGCCCGCGGTTTTGCGACGCAGCGGAGGAGCTTTACTTTGTGGGCCAAGGAGATGTGGGCACGCAAGCCTGGCGCCCTTCATCGCCATGTCAAGGAGCTACCTGCGCCCACGGTTGTTCTGACTCCGAACTCGGCCAACCAGATTGCGGACCCAGACACGGTAATGGAGTACAAGGCGCGGTATTGGGAGGGCATCTGGACTGACCCTGTGGACACGCGAAGCCAGCTCACGGAGTACCTCACCACCCTTTCGGCTCAAGCCGCTGAGGAGGAACTGGAGCCGATTTCTCTTGCGCAGTTGGATTCTGTTCTGAATAAGTCGGGCTGCACCTGGTAACGTCCGACGGCTGCCAACTCCAGCGCGCGAGCAGGTGTTGCGTCTTCTCTCTCAGTGTGAACGTGAGCGCGTGTGGCCTAGGCAGTGCCCCATTACACGCTGTGCTATTGCTGCGAAACCTCGAGGAGGAGACCGCATCCTGGGCACGACGGCGTTGCTCCCCAAGCTTTGGAGCAAATGTCGTGCTACCCTCAGTGAATCGTGGTCGCAGGCGCTCCCGGACCATTGGGACACGGCCATCCGTGGATCTTCTGCGCTGCGTGCTGGGCTGGTCAGGGCGCGCTTGGATGAGTCAGGACTGGAGCTGGGAGTCACCTCCCTCACGCTGCTATTGGACATTGAGAAGTTCTATGATTCTGTTTCCCTGCTCATGCTTCTGCGGCTTGCCAGGAAGGTTGGTTACCTTGCGGCTTTGATTTCTTTGGAGGTTCAACAATTCTTGGCGCCCAGATACCTGCAGGAGCGCGCTGTCTTGAGTCGCCCGATGTTTCCTTCCAGATCTATTGCGGCGGGATCCCCACGTGGGGTGGGGCTGGCCAAGCTGTTTTTGCACCCTATCCTGGAGTTCGTGCATCGGCGGTCCCCAGCGGCGGGACTCTGGACGTTTGTGGATGACACCACGGCCAGGTGCGAAGGTAGTTGCGCTTCGGTGGGGCAGGCCATGATCTCTACCGCCATGGACCTCCTAGAGGGTCTCGAGGATCAGCGTACGGTCATTTCGGCCAAGACCGTGCTTATTGGCTCAAACCCTGCGGTGACCAAGCGGACGGCTCGTGCACTGCGGGCTCGCGGTTTCCCTGTTCAGGCTGTGAATGAGACAGTGGACCTTGGCTTGGATGCTGCTGCTGGACGGAAGCGCACTGTGCTGAAGGCTAAGAAGCGGATCAAGAGTGCCATGCGGCGTGCTGGAAAAATTCACAGATTGAGGCGAATTGGTGCGCTGGCGAGAATATCTCGTGGGCTTTGGAATACTGGTGCAGTCCCTCAGGCGTTGCATGGCCATCAAGTCTTTGGCATGAGCAAGTCAGATTTGATGCGTATGAGGCGACAAGCTGGTCAGATGGTTGGAGGACGAGCTAGAGGACGCTGCCTAACTACTACATTGGCGTGTGACCCTGTGGTACCTGACCCTGCGTTGGAGATCCCGCTGCAGGTCGTGCGTGAGTGGGTTGCGCTGTGGCTGCGACATCCTGATCTACATGATCGAGTGATTCGTGCCTGGCCGTTGATACGTAAGAGGCTGCAGAAGGCTGCGAGACGTCGCTGGGCTTATGTGCGGGGGCCCATTGCCACGGTCCAGGCAACGCTGATGGATACTGGCTGGGACCCTGTTGCTGCTACGTCTTGGCTTCGCCCTACGGAGTGCGATTCCGAGCCTGTTGATCAATGGGACATTCCCTCGCGTCATGATACAGGTTTCTCTGCTTTGGCTTCCTTTGAGGCTCTGTTCGAGGACCTGGCTGCGGACATCCGCGGGATCCTGTGGCGCGAGGCTGCCAAGCATGAGGCGGGACAGGACCTTGCTGAGGGCGCGGATTTGATTCCCTTCTGGCGAGAGCAACGCAGACTGGAGCGCCATGGAGACCGAGCGCTGGCGGCTGCAAACGTCACTGTAGTCAGCGGTGGCCAGTGGACCAGACAGAGGATGCTTTCCCAAGGCTACCTCGCGGGGGCCACCTGTGTCCGCCGCGGCAAAAGCGCTGAATCTCTCTTTCATCGCATCTGGGAGTGTGAGAAAAATGCTGAGCATGAGGATTACTCTCGCACAGATTGCCTGGTGCCGCTTGCTGTGTCGTCGCACGAGGCCGAACCTTCCCTCTGGCTTCGGGGCATCCCTCCCTCGCGCCTCACCCACCCTGTTTTTGATGAGGAGCTGGTTCGAGGAGTCGAGGAGCGATTTGGGAGCCCTGCCAGTTTTGCGGAAGGCCAGTGGGAAGGTCGTTGTTTCATTTTCGGAGACGGATCTGGTGGGAAGTACAGTGATGACCCACGACGTCGTCGATGCGGATCCGCCATTGTTGCCCTTTCCAGGTCTCAGCAGGCTTTTGATCTTGTCGCTGCCTTGGCGAAGCCCTTGGCGGGCGAGAAACCGACTGTCCCGCGTGCTGAAGTTTTCGTTTTTGTCTTGGCGTTAGCGGAGGTCCGAGGCCCGCTTACTTTTGTGACCGACCACCTCCCCTTGTTTTGGTCCTGGAGGTCCCGCGTTCGGGAGCCAAGACCGTCGGGGCCAAACGAGGACCTTTGGACCGAAGCGCGAGTGTTGTGGCAGTCACGAGCTGATAGGGAGATGCTTCAGGTGATCTGGACAGCGTCTCACAGAGATGAATCTTCCGAGGCAGTCTGCTCCCAGTGGGACTTGTTTTTAGTCTGCGGGAATTCGTCGGCTGATATTTGGGCTGGGAGGGCGGCGGAGTTGGCGGGAGAGACGGCTTTGCTTGGCGCGTGGCCCGACGTCGATCGTGTCGATGCCACTGCCTCGCTCATCCGTAGGCGTGCCCGTCGTGCGATGATCGACGCGACAGCGGCTGATGATGCATGTTCCTCCCGCCTGCCGTGCGTTGCTCGCCTTCCCAAGCCCCAGAGGTTGCTGAGTCTGTCGGCCCACCAGTTGAAGCGTGTCGGGACGAAGTGGGTGTGCGTCACTTATCAGATGGTTGTGGCCGACGCCAGCATACAGTCTTTCGCTGCGACGCCGTGTGCCAGTGCCTCCCCCTTGGGAGTGGAGGCCTGCCCAGTGGTTCCGCTAGCAGTGCGCACAGCGGCGCTCGAGATCCATCGAAGCCACCGCTGCCGTTTCTTCCCGCGTTGGTTCCTTACGTGTTGCACGGGCTGTGGTTTTTACGCCACGACGGACCCGCGTGCTCTCAAGAGCACCTGTCGAGGACCGTCCCCGAAGGGGACCGAGAACCTCCGACGTCTTTCGAGGGGCCTGTTTCCTAGACGAGAAGGGCCCCCCAGGCCGATCCTGGCGGTCATGGCGTTGCGGGACCAACTGATCTTAGTCGAGTCGTTGGATGTCGTCTCGTCGCAGGAAGGAAGGTCCCGAGCGCCGCAGGTTCCTCCTCCCTCCCGACCTCCCACAAGTGGAGGCCCAGGCGGCGTTGCTGCCGATCTCAGCGGTGGCCCACCAGCGAGTGGGCAAGGACTGGGGCGGCCCGCCTGGGAGGGTTTTTGAGGAGGAGGAGGAGGATTGGGTTTTCTGACCCTCTTTTTGACGCGGCCCCGTGAGGGGCCGAGGACAGTGGTCCGCTCTCAGCTACTCCCAGCTCCTCCTCCTCCTCCTCCTCCTCCTCCTCCTCCTCCTCCTCCTCGCGGGGCCTTCTTGCGAGCCTTCAGCGCGCCCTTGGGGCACTCGTGGCAGTACTCGCAGTCCTGGGGGAGGCACGCGCTGGGGGCAAGGGGAAGGAAAAGGAGGAGGAGGAGGAGGAGGAGGAGGAGGAGGGGGAGGAGGAGGAGGAGGAGGAGGAGGAGGAGGAGAGGGAGGAGGAGGGAGGAGGAGGAGGGCATGAGATGGTCAGGAAGAGGAGGAGCAGGAAGAGGAGGAGGAGCAGGAGGAGCAGGAGGAGGAGGAAGAACAGCAGGAGGAGCAGCAGGAGGAGGAGGAGGAGCAGGAGAAGGAGGAGCAGGAGGAGGAGGAGGAGGAGCAGGAGGGGGAGGAGAGGTCGGAGGGGGGGCCTGGAGGGGAGGCGCGAAGCCAAGGAGGCGGGAAGGAGGGAGTGGCAGGAAGGGAAGAGGGAGGTGGGGGAGAAAAGAGCCTCCTTCTCCTCCTCCTCCTCCTCCTCCTCCTCCTCCGCCTCCTCCTCCTCCTCCTCCCTTTCCGGGAGATGGTGGAAACCAAAAGGTACCAATACCGCTACTCCCCGGACCCCTCCCGGGGTGCGCTCCGACCAGGATTTCGACGCGAATCCAGCGGTGACGACGAGGGCCTCGCAGGAGGCCCCCAAAAGGGGGAAACGGGGGAAGGGTGGGGGTATTGCTACCATTTCCTCCTCCGACAGATGGGGGAGAACCGAGAGCTGGCGACAAAAGTAAACGGCGCCAATCCCCGCACG
>CAUYUJ010003236.1:333200-393200 GCA_963575745.1 Prorocentrum cordatum
TCCTCCTCCTCCTCCTCCTCCTCCTCCTCCTCCTCACTTCCTGTTCCTCATGAATGTCGCACCCCGAGGCCAGTGTTTAGAGCGGGTCGGGCGTTTCGCCTGAGACTTCCTCGCCATGTATGACTCTGAAGCATACAACAGCTTCACAGGTTGAGGGCGGGTGGATTTCAAAATGTGGCTCTCGCCTTAGCGCGGCGCACATTCTATGCAAACAGCTGCAACAGTTTCACAGATGGAGGGCGGGTCGTTTTCAAAGTGTACTTCTACCCTTAGCGAGGCGCACATTCGTCTTAAAAGCTGTAAGAGCTTCACGGATTGAGGGCGGGTGAGTTTCAAAATGTGGCTCTCGCCTTAGCGCGGCGCACATTCGTACTAAACAGTTGCAAGAGCGTCGCGGCTTGAGGGCGGGTGGTTTTCAAAATGTGGCTCTCGCCTTAGCGAGGCGTATATTCGTTCGAAACGGTTGCATGACTGTCACGGATTGGGGGCGGGTCGTGTTCAAAGTGTGGCTCTCGCCTTAGCGCGGCGCACATTCGTTTACAATATTTGCAAGGGTTTCACGGGTTGAGGGCGACTCGTTATCAAAATGTGGCTCTCGCCTTATCGCCGCGCACAGTCGTTCACAAACTTTGCAAACGATGCACGGACTCCCATCATCAGCGTCCCAGAAATGTGTTGAAAAGATTCAGGATTACGCGGGCGCAACAGATGCGTTGATTCGCTGTGTTGAAGTCCCAGGAATGGTGTTCTGGCACGATTCAGGATCGTCAACACGCAGCAGTCAGGTTGATCCGTGGCGTTGAAATCCCGAGAACACTGCTTTGGCATGCTTCAGGGTCTTCAAACGGTTGTCTTCCAACGAGGTAGATACCCCAGTGGAAATGAACCATTGTAGGGGAACGTGGGGAGGGAGCTTGGAGGGAGGGTTTATCCCAACATCGTTGATGACCCTTGGGTTTACACTGGTCCTCCTCCTCCTCCTCCCCCTCCGTCTGCTCCTCCTGCTCCTCCGTCGATCCCCCTCCTCTTCCCTCTCCTCCTCCTTGTCCTGCTCCCTTCTCCTTCTCCTTCTCCTCCTCCTCCTCCTCCTCCTGCTCCTCCTCCTGCTCCTCCTCCTCCACCTCCTCGTCCTCCTCCTCTTGCTCCTCCCCCCCTCCTCTCTCCTCCTCCTTCACCTCCTTCTCCTCCTTCTCCTCCTCCTCCTCCTTCTCCTCCTCCACCTTCCCATCCTCCTCCTCCTCCTCCACCTCCTCCTCCTCCTCACAGAACTTCGCCTGAGACTTCCTCACCATTCAGGGCCCTGAAGCTTGAACATTGGCAACAGTTTCACAGATGGAGGGCGGGTCGTTGTCAGCATGTGGCGCTAGCCTTAGCGCCGCGCACTTTTGTTTACAAACAATTACCAGAGTTTCACGGATTGAGGGCGGGTGGTTTTCAACATGTGGCTCTCGCCTTAGCGCGGCGCACATTCGTATTAAACATTTGCAAGAGCATCGCGGCTTGAAAGCGGGTGGTTTTCAAAATGTGGCTCTCGCCTTAGCGAGGCGTATATTCGTTCGAAACGGTTGCATGACTGTCACGGATTGGGGGCGGGTCGTGTTCAAAATGTGGCTCTCGCCTTAGCGCGGCGCACATTCGTTTACAATATTTGCAAGGGTTTCACGGGTTGAGGGCGACTCGTTATCAAAATGTGGCTCTCGCCTTATCGCCGCGCACAGTCGTTCACAAACTTTGCAAACGTTGCACGGAGTCCCATCATCAGCGTCCCAGAAATGTGTTGAAAAGATTCAGGATCACGCGGGCGCAGCAGTTACGTTGATTCGCTGTGTTGAAGTCCCAGGAATGGTGTTCTGGCACGAATCAGGATCGTCAACACGCAGCAGTCAGGTTGATCCGTGGCGTTGAAATCCCGAGAACAATGCTTTGGCATGCTTCAGGGTCTTCAAACGGTTGTCTTCCAACGAGGTAGCTATCCCAGTGGAAATGAACCATTGTAGGGGAATGTGGGGAGGGAGCTTGGAGGGAGGGTTTATCCCAACATCTTTGGTGACTCTTGGGTTTACACTGGTCCTCCTCCTCCTCCTCCTCCGCCTCCTCCTCCTCCTTCTGCTCCTCCTACTCCTCCGTCGATCCCCCTTCTCTTCCCTCTCCTCCTCCTTGTCCTGCTCCTCCCTTCTCCTTCTCCTCCTCGTCCTCCTCCTGCTCCTCCTCCTCCTCCTCCTCCTCATCTTGCTCCTCTTCCTCTTCCTCCTTCCTCATCCTCTTCCTCCTCGCCTCCTCCCTCCCTCCCTTTCTCCGATCCCCCTGGCGAGAGCGGGGATGGCAAGACCCGCCCCTGGCGGCGGACGCGCTCGCGTTCGCTCCGCGGTGCGGTCTGACGAGAGTTCGCCGGCGCGCGTTCGCGCGGCGAGAGAAAAAAGTCCTCGAGGGAGGGGGGAAGGGCGGGGTGAAGAGTTATGCGAAGCCAGGACGAGGATCAAATCGGGTGAAGATGAATCGAGAATCTCTTAGATCTGGCGGCTCTGGATGATGTCTCGGGCGCCGCGGCCTTCTCAGAGCGTCCCAGAACACTCTGAGAGCATACTGGAAGGCTCTGGAGCGGATCCTCTTTCTAGCCCCGTCCGAAGTGGGGGAAAGGGGAGGCAATGGGCACGGTGCGCGCGAAGACAGGGTGCGGAAAACTGGGGAGGGGAAGGGGGGGGGGCGTCCCTGCACAGCACAGCGCCGGGGGGGGGGGGGGGGGGGGCGTCCCTGCACAGCACAGTCTGTGCGTTGCTGGAGGAGGGGAGGGGGGGGAGGGGCAGGGAGGGGGGAGGAGGAGGAGGAGAAGGAGGAGGAGGAAAAGGAAAAGGGGAGGGTGTGGACGGAGGAGGGCGGGATGGGAGAAGGTGGTCGAGGAGGAGATGGGGGGGGAGGGGAGGGAGGAGGAGGAGGAGGAGGAGGAGGAGGAGGAGGAGGAGGAGGAGGAGGAGGAGGAGGAGGAGGAGGAGGGGTAGGAGGAGGAGAAAGGGGAGGGAGAAGAATAACGATAGGCGCGCTCGCAAGAAAATGAAGGGAAGAGGATAGAGGAGAGGAGCGCTAGGTGCGTTCGCTGGAGAAGAGCAGGAACAAGAGAAGAGAAAAGAGGACCAGGGACAAGCCAGGCGCACATGCACCATATCGGACATCACACCCTCCCGCTCATCCCGTCCGACTGCGCCGAATTCCGTTCTTTCCGCCGATCAAGATGACCTATATAATCGTGGTCCCCCACTCAAAACGACCCGGCCCTATGACGCGCCATCGGCAGGGGGGGTTACACTGGAAGAGGAGGAGGAGGAGGAGGAAGAGGAGGAGGAGGAGGAGGAGGAGGAGGAAGAGGAGGAGGAGGAGGAGGAGGAGGGGCGGAGGAGGAGGAGGAGGTGGCGGACGAGCAAAACGATCAAGAAGGAACAGGAGAAGCAGCAGGAACAGAAGGCGTGAGAGAGCAGGAGGGCCACAGGAAGGCGGAGAAGGGAAAAGGAGGTGGACGGCAACGACGAGGAATGAATCGGCATCTGGAAGAGTGCGGCCCTCCCTGGTGCGAGAGCGGACATCTGGACGGCGGGAGCAAAGCGCGAAACGCTGGTCCTGAAATAGGGCCAGCGCAACGCTGTAGCGGGAGAACCTCTTGGACCGAGAACGGTCACAATGAAAATCGAGTAGGCAGAATATCAACAGCATCGAAACAGTCCTTAGCTGGTGGAACCCGGTATGCAGTAGCATGGGCAGAAGGCGGGAGGGGCCTGCGTACAACGCAATACCTGGGGAGAGAGGAGGGCAGTGTTCAGCAAGTGTGTAGCTGTGGGGAAAGAAGGGGGGAGGAGGGGGAAGACGAGGGAAAGGGGAAAGGGGATGACGGAGGCGGGCGGGAGGAGGGACGGCAGGACGAGGAGGAGGGAGATGAAGGAGGAGGGAAGGGGGGACGGGAGAGGAGAGGAGGACGAGCAGGGGCACAGCGAGGAGGGGCACGACGAGGAGAAGAAGCGCAGGCGAGGAGCAAGCGAAGACGAGAAGAATCCGCGGCCCCCGAAGCTCCCAACCGCTTCCTCGGTGGTTCTTTTTCGCCGCACACCTGTTCTTGATGGCCCAAGGTGCCGATAGGGGCCAGAATCGATAAAAACAGCACCAGGTGACAAAAATCAAGTCGTCGGAGATCTGGTCTTCGGGTCATGGCTCGGGCCTCCGACGGCCGATCTGGAAGGCCTGGGCACCCCCGACACGCTCTCGACGATGCGCACCCGCTGAAAAGCATCCTGAAGCTAGCAAGCCGATGGCTCTGAAAACCTCAAACCAGATACATCTTGTCCTCTTGTGGGCGTCCGCCAACTTCCGCCAGCTTCCGCAGGCGAAGCCACCTCGTTTGACCCCCGCCACCGCCCGCCGCCCGTCCGCCGCCCTCCACCGAGGAAGAGATGGCAAGACCTTCGATCCTCGAAGGCGCGGCCCTATCTGACACGCCTCACAGAGTCTGGGGGGACGGGGGGGGAATAAGTCAAAAGCAAAATGGTCGCGTCAAATCGCACACCGCAGGCTATATCAAGGAATGGAATCGGATGGGGTACACGGGTGAGCTCAAGGATGGGGCGATCCTTCTCCTCCCGAACAGAGCGTACAGGCATACGCCGTCAGATATGGCGCGCAAGCCTTACGCCAAGCCGGCAGAGGAGCACGCACCGCGCCCCCCAGGACGCCCCCCCCTTCAACTCGGGGAGGGGGGAGACAGCGCTGCACTCCGCCACCCTATACAGCCTCAGGGCGCGCACAAAAAGAAGCCATCGCGTGGGGGGGGGGGGGGGGGGGGGGGGGAAACGCGCAGGAGGTCGGAGGGGAAAGGCGCGCCCACGGCGAGCGGCCCGCTCACAGCGGCGTGTCCAGGCGCTCGCAGATAGGCCTCCCGAGCCACGCGCCGGCGATGCCCCGGTCGAACGCCCAGCCGGTCCTGCCGAGCCTCCTTCTCCTCCTCCTCCTCCTCCTCCTCCTCCTCCTCCTCCTCCTCCTCCTCCTCCTCCTCTTCCTCCTCCCTCTCATCCTTCTGGTCCTCCTCCCTCCTCCTCCTCCCTCCTCCTCCTCCTCCTCCTCCTCCTCCTCCTCCTCCTCCTCCTCCTCCTCCTCCTCACTCCTCTCTCCTCCTTGTACCAGACCGTCGAAGGGTCCCTCCGCTGACGCCCCCGCGGCTCTCCCCGCGGCAGGGGCCAGTGGCGTCGGGCTGGCAGGCCAGTTGTGGCAAATCCAGGCCCTGCGTTCACATGACACCCCAACAAGACTCCAAGAGGACCCCCAAGAGGGCTCCCAAGAGAGCCACAAGAGTCGAAAACGATGGATGCTCATTATGCTGCTCTGTGTTTTCGCGTCCTCGCCTTTCGTCGTCGTCGTCGTCGTTGTCGTCCCCCTTCAGGGTCGGCGGCACCAGCCGTAAGGTCTTTGCAATCTGGGCCCTGCATCCACAATGTCATGTAGCGGTCTCCCAGAGCGCCAGAGGCGCTCTGGGAGACCTCCTCCTCCTCCTCCTCCTTCTCTCCCCTCCTCCCCCTCCTCCTCCTCCTCCTCCTCCTCCTCCCTCTTCTTCCTCCTCTTCTTCTCCTCCTCCTCCTCCTCCTCCTACTCCTCATCCTCCGCATTCGCCTCCTCCTCATCATCCTCCTTCTCCTCGCCCTCCCCCTCCAGCTCCCCCTCCTCCTGATCCTCATCTGCCTCCTCCTCCTCCTCCTCCTCCTCCTCCTCCTCCTCCTCCTGCTTCTCCTCCTCATCCTTCCCCCCCTCCTCCTCCGCATCCGCCTCCTCCACCCTTCCTCTTTCCCTCCCATTCCTCCTCACCCTCCGCCTCCTACCTACCTCCGCTCGTTTTCGTATTCGTCGTCTTCAGGGTCAGCGGCACTGGCCGAAAGGCCTTCGCAATAGACACAAATCCCTGGATCCCCTATATTCGCGTATTTCCTTGATTCTCGCCGTCTTCTCCACTCCCCATATTTTCTGTACTTCCCTGGAGATCGACGTTCAGTTGTGTCTGTGCTTTTCATCCTGATCCATGGCGAGCACCAGCCGGGGAGGCGGACTACGGCCGGACCTAGGACATAATCCTTCAAGAACAGGATACCCTCCTCGGGCCAGACGGAAGAAAATTCGAGAGTGCCCTCCCCCAGGACGCACAAGAAACTTCAACAAACACGAAGAACAGCAGGGTACCCTCCCCCCAAACCGACCGCGATCTCAGACCTCGGTCCGACCGTACGGGGACGACGGCGACCCTCGGAAAGGAGGGCGAGGGGGGGCAGGGGCGGCCCACCGGGAGGCTCGGCGTCGACTCAGAGAGACCGCGCGGAGAGCCGACCCCTCCCAACCGCTCCGAGCCCATCTTGGCGCCCCCCCCCTGCATGCTTCGAGAAGGGGACCGACTACAGAATTTATGTATCCCAGAGTTGGCATGCTTGTCGAACCCACGAAAATGCTCCGAAACTGTTTGTTGATCTGCGAAGATTCGACATATTTGCAGCAGACTCGACCTTAGCAAAACCATGTCGGGGCTAATGAATTCTGCAAAGGGTCCCCTGCTCGAGTTCTCGGAAGGCCACACGCCCGGTCCGCCCCCACCTGCGCACCGCCGGCTGATGCTGCCTGGATCTGCCTGCACTCTGTGAAGGCACGGCAGGCTCGTGCCGTGAAGACATACGCGCGCTGGTTTCCGACGCCGGGTAGATCGCGCAGCACTGCTCGGCAGCGGCGTTCCGAGAGCTCGGGTGGCCCAAAACCTGCCGACTCCGAGCCAAATGGGGGCGCTCGACCTGGAACGCCCGCGCCGGGGCGGCCGCCGAGTCGACACGACACGAACCTGCGGCTGTGCTCCCTGGCCGGCATCGCGCTACAGGCAGGAACGCTGAACCGAGGAGCCGAGGCGCTCCTCCGGCCGCGGCGAGCCTCGGCCACGGAGAGGCTCCCCGACCCAGATCTCCGGAACGGCCCCCCAAACGGGAGCCCCATCTGGAGCAGAGGGAGCCCCTGCTTCCGCGCCTCGGCTGCATGCCCGGAGGTTGCCGGCTGCTCGCTCCGGGGGCCCTCCCGGAGCCACTCGCCCCGCTCCTGCGTCGGTGCCGCATCGAACGTCCGTCGCGTGGAGCCGGACCGGAGCCGAACTTGAGACGAAGTGGAATCGAACAGATCCCTCCGGTGGGCGCAGGGGCAGGTCCGCGAGACGAGCACCCAACCATTGTGTCTGGCCCTCGCAGGCCCAGGCGGGGCCTCGCCTCGAGTCGAACACATGCTGGCAGAGACAAAAACCCTGGGGGGCCCGCGCGGATTTCTCGGATCGGCTCTGGAGCCCCCTGGCGCAAGGCTCGAGCTAAGCAGTGTTTTCCATTGTCGTGTTGGTTTCGTTTTCCCTCGTTCTGTCTTCGCCCTTCCTTTGGTGCAACACGGAGTCAAAACGAAAACCGTCCGCGAAATCGCCAAAGCACCGTTGAGCTCCAGCACTGCCCTGGAGGCGCCTCCGACGCCGCCCCTGCCGCGCTCCGCGCGTCGGCGAGGGGGGTTCAAACGCCGATCCAAGAAATCCGCCCGGACCGCCGACAGTTGTTCTGATGCCGTCTTTCCTTGCGCCTGGACCGCCGACAGTTGTACTGAAGCAAGGGGAGCAGTGGAAATGGATAAACATCTGGGCCCCAGAGGCCAGATTTGTATCCATATCCACTGCGCCTCGGCCTTTTGGCGCCCCTTCCCAGGAAATTCAAGACGCAGTGGACATGATGGACATGATTGCAAGTCTTGCCCGCACTTCTCCGAGCCCCTGAACCCATGGATCCAAACATGGTGACGTCATTACTTCCGTCGCCGTCCGCGGGCCTTCGACCCCCGTTTCCTGGCGCGCGGAGCGTACCAGGGGCGGCGCTGGAGGCGCCGCCATGGGGCTCCAACTAAGACGAAACAAAACCAGGACAAATTCAGGTGAACATACATCGAGAATACCTGGGATCCAGCGGCTTTGGAGAATGTATCGGGCGTCGCGGCCTGCTCAGAGCGTCCAGGAATACTTCGCGAGCGTTCCGGAACGCTCTGGAACGAATTAAATCTGATGGGCCAATCCTTCACCACCACTACCACAGGTAGGACGGGGGGGGGAAAGGGAGGATGGGGAGGTCCTCCTCCTCCTCCTCCTCCTCCTCCTCCTCCTCCCCCTCCTCCTCCTCCTCCTCCTCCTCCTCCTCCTCCTCCTCATGGTAGTGGTGGTGGGAAACCGGTCCATCATAATCCTCGTCCTGGCCCCGTCCGACCAGCGCCGATCTGAGAAATCCGCGCGGAGCGCCTGGCCCTCGCGGGCGGGGCCGTGCCGCCGACCCGAGCGAGGTCCTCCCAGACAGCTTCAGGAAGTGCTGCCCGTCCCGCCGGATGACGTCCTCGACCTCGAACTTCTCGAACGGCCGCAGCATCTCGCCCGTTGCCGTCGCCCGGACGTCCGCGTACTCCCGGAGCCTGATCTTGGTGAGAGACCTGGGGGGAGCAGGAGCGGCGCAAATATGATCTGAGCTGCCCCGATCCGCATGAAGCAGCCCGTGACCGAGCGGCGCGCCAGGGAGGAAGAGTGAGAGGGGGCAGGCCTTCTGGATGGCGGCGGATGGCGGCGGGGCTTCAGAGAAGCCCTCGCGCCCTCTGAGAAGCCGTCCCTCTCTTTGGAGAAGGCTTAGAAAACTGCTCAGAAGGCCGGAGGCGCCTTCCGAGCCTGCTGAAAAGGCCAGCCCCTCTGACTTCCCCCCTGGGCTCGCCGCCGACTGGGGGAGCAGAAGCGGCATAAACATAACACGCAACCCGTGGCGTGTCGGCACGGGCTCAACCCGTAGATTGGCAACGTAGGTCTAGCGCGATACGTTCGCCAAGACGTGGGCCAGCACTGCCGAGACAGCACGCAGCGTGTTCAGCCCAGACGTTTTGAGGGTGATATGTGTTGTGCGTTTCCGCACAGTCGCATCAGTGCAACATAAGCCATAACCGCGAGGACTTCTACTTCTTGCGTCGGCGCTGGGCGCCCCTGGTAGCGCCTCCGCGCCAGAGTGGAGGAGTCCAGAGCTGGCCCAAAACATCCGCGTGGACCACCGAAAG
Source organism: Prorocentrum cordatum (assembly GCA_963575745.1). NCBI lineage: Eukaryota > Dinophyceae > Prorocentrales > Prorocentraceae > Prorocentrum > Prorocentrum cordatum. The sequence continues at coordinate 342,306 of CAUYUJ010003236.1, forward strand.
TGTGCGTGCGTGGCGTTCCTTGTGTTCTCCTCTTCTGTTTCTTGTTATTAGTATTATTACTCCTCAAATGATTATTATGATGTTTGCTATTAGTATGCCTCTTATTCCTCTTCTTCTAGATCGAACTCATATGAAAATATGAAAACATGTCTTCTTCTTCGAGGACCGCCAGGTGGCGGGCACCTCCAGCAGAAAGCTGTCCTTCGCCGCGTCGGAGATTTTGAAGAGGTCGTCGGACTCTATCCCCTTCTTCACGTACGGGCCGACCCACTTCGGGCACCTCCTGTACGCCTTGATCTTGGAGACGGCCAGGGGGTCTGAACTGCTTGGAGCCAGAGAAAATCGGTCACGAGAGGGGGGAGAAGCCCAAACCGCTCAAAATCAGTCCCCCGACCCTCTCGGAGTCCATTTGGCGCGGTGTTTCACCCTGGATCCGTTTTCGACGGTCCTGGATCTTCCCGAAACCAGAACCTCGAACCTGCCCGCCTCCTCGCTGGCCGGAACGAATGCTGGGCCTCCTCCGTCCCCCAGACGGCTCCAACCTTGATCGGCGAGTTCTCCATGAACTTGCCGAGGGGGCCCACCAAATGGCCCTGGCCGTCGCAGCCGCAATTCGGCCAGCCCGGGCACCGCATGGGGGCCCTGCCCTGCGCGGCTCGTGCGACGCTGCGCGAGAGGCCCCTCGGGGCCACTGTCGGCAGCGGCCTGCCGACCTCAGGGCCCCAGAAACGGGGGCACCGGAACAGGAGGCACATACGAGAAGAGATCTTGCTGGTGGTGAATGCTGGGGGGCCTCTTCGCCGACCTTGGAGGGTCCTGAGGTGCGCCAGAGCTTCTGTGGGCCCCCAGTGACCCCGGGGGATAAGAAACTTTCGTCGGGCACCCGCAGGCAGGCCAGTGTCTTTTCGGACGTGCGAATTGTAAACCAGGACGCTGGCGCACCGCAGGAAGCTGCAGCTGTGGGTCGAAGCACTATCCATGCTGGGCATGTTTTCCATAAACACCAACAGAAGTAGGAGGCGGAGGGGGTCCTCCTCCTCCTCTTCGTCTGTTTCCTCCTCCTCATCATCCACCTCCTTCCTTCGTCCAAAATGGTGGTGGTGGAAAACAGGCTCATGAATCCAACCTTAGTTTTCTCCCGCCACATCAGCCAGAGCCCTGGCTTGCAGTGCTCGTGGGTGGGCAAAACCCCCATGCAGCAAAACCCCCGTGTACTTCCAGCAGAATAGACCCGGGGCCAGATCGGGCGGGCGCAGGCCCGCAGAACCTGCGGCCGCAACGGCATCTCGAAAACTGGAGGGAAAAAAACAGCAATTCACAAATCGACTTTTCCAACCCCAGATTGATAGGAGGAGGATGAGGTCCTCCTCCTCCTCCTCCTCTTCCTCCTCCTCCTCCTCCCCCTCCTCCTCCTCCCCCTCCTCCTCCTCCTCCTCCTCCTCCTCCTCCTCCTCCTCCTCCTCCTGCCTCTCCTACACGGTGGTTGTGGTGGAAAATTGGCCCGTCCCAGATATCCTCCGGTATGATGTTGACAATGCGCCGCCCCAAAGCTCCGAACCCCACTCCCTGGGGGGAGCCCCTGTCGCCCCGGATCCACTTCTGATGGCTGATTCGGGAGCGGCCAAGAGGGGGATGTCCAAGAGGGGGGGTGCAAATCATGACCGGCGGCCTGTGCGCGGCCCAGCGGGGGGGCCGGGGACGTAATGAATCAAGAAGAGGCGTCCTGAGATCTGGGGAGATATCATGGCCCCCGCCATGATATCCACCCCCCCCTAGTCATCACCCCCCTCTTTTCCGCCCCCGACTGATGGCACGACGATGCGCCCCAGAGGCCGAAGTCGAGGAAGAACGCCGGGATGGAACAGAACTCGGATCGTCGGAGCTCCAGCTTTCGAGTCACAACTCGGGTCTATAGCGGCCGATGTGGACATCCCTCCTCCTCCTCCTCCTCCTCCTCCTCCTCCTCCTCCCCCTCCTCCCCTCCTCCGAAATGCTCTTGACGAGGCGCAGCCCCTGACGAGCATCCCGAGGCTGGAACACCCTCTGAGAACCGACGAAACCGCCCGAAAACCTCGAGACCTTCGGGGAGGGCGAGATCTGGAGGGAGGGGGAAACAGCCGACGTGTCCAGACAAGCGCGCTCCACCACTCGCAAAAGAAGTGCTCGCAAGTGGCCTGGATCCGCCGCGGGGGATTCACGACCCACCACATCGACGCGAACCCGTGCTCTTCGGACGCTTGCGAGCGCAGGCACTTTGCGAGTCCTGGAGCGCGCTCGGTGAGTGTCCTGGCGCCCGGGGCCCCGGCGACAAGCGCCAAGGGCCGGCCCGGCCACGGCAGCGCCGCGAGCAGCACGCCGACGACCGCCAGGCACCCGCCTCGTCGAGGCGGCGCCCAGCGCGGCGCCGCCGCGTGCTGCATCGCTGCACGGCGCGGCGCGGCGAGCCAGGCCGAGCCACCGGGCGGTGGGCGGGCGGGGGCCCCGCGAGCTGCGAGCGCGGGCGGCGTCTCGGCGGCCCGCGGGAGCGCGCGGCGGCGGCAGCGGCGGCGCCCGCGAACGGCACCCTTCTTGGGCCGAGACGGGCATCGGGTTTTGCCAGAGGTGCCCCTGGTCCAAAGGGCCCCTAGGAGTTCCAGGGAGGCCCCCACGGCCTCCAGCGCACCACTCGCGAGGCCCAGGGGGTCCCAGGAGCTCCAAGATGGAGCGAGAAGCTGGGGGCACCTTGGGCCAGGGACACATGTAGCAACACCCGAGGGCACGGGGAGGAGGCGGAGGAGCGTACGGCAGGTTCGCGTCGTGACAGCCCCGGCGTGGGTTCCGGGCAGCGCGCGGATCGTGCGACCTCGAAGGAGCTGCGGCTCATTGATCGCCAGACCGTTCCGTGGTGGCCGATTCTGGGCCACTGGCGGCGTTCCACCTTGAAAACCTGCGCTGGGGTCGTCTGGCGTCGTCGAGAAGTCGGCACAGCACGAACCTACCGTACAGTAGTTAGGCACATAGGATAAGAGATCTTGCTGGAAGAAAGACTGGGGCACTTCTTCTTCGATCTTTGATGGCCCTGGGGTGCCCCAGGGCCTTTTGCTGGTGCCTGGGGCCATGAGGGGACAAGCCACTTCTGCGAGGCACCTGCTGGCAAGCCGCTCTCCCACGTGATGTGCCTACTGTGACAGGGTACCCCGCTGCAGCACACCTCCAGTACACCTCCTACCGGTACACCTACTTCCTCCGATACCCGCCAGTACACCTGGCTACAAGAACGTGTGTCTGGTCATGACCCTGCCGTCCTTCGCTGGTCTGCAACCGAGCGCAAGCCTTCCCCTGAGCAGACACTGAAGGACCGCGGATGCTCTACGAACAGAAGAAGCAGGGGTAGGGGAAGGCAACACAAAGCGGCATGGCAAGCGGTGCATCTTGTGCGTTGAATGTAGGCTCTCTGGCCAACGACGGTACATGCGCCGCTCCTTGGCATCACCGCCCCAGCCGCCCTTGGCGTCACCGCCCCAGCCGCCCTTGGCGTCGCCGCCCCAGCCGCCCTTGGCGTCACCGCCCCAGCCGCCCTTGGCGTCGCCGCCCCAGCACCCCTTGGCGTCGCCGCCCCAGCACCCCTTGGCGTCGCCCTTGGCGTCGCCGCCCCAGCCTTTCCCGTCGCCGCCAAAGCCACCTGAGCGGCGATAAGAAACAGGCCCAGCGCGAGATGGCACGGCGACCTTACGCGGTGGCTCACGCGGGCCGACAGCACGGAACGCTACATGGGAAACGAGGGCGCTTAATTACGCGCGACTTCACGCGGGAAACATACGTGCGACTGTCGGCGCAGTCGAACCTGTGATTCTGCGGGGGGCAGCTGCGGACTTCCAGGGGTGACGGGCGGACTGGGCGCGGGACGGGCTGGCGCAGGTCGCACTCCGGGCAGGAGCCCAGGGACCCCTCGGGGGGGCCCTGTCGACGGGCCCTGGGCCAACACTCCCCACACATGCCGAAGACTCACGACGAGAGTCCTGGACCCCGCCTTTGTCTCTGCTGCATGTTCCGAGACGGACCGAGCTGTGGAGGTCCCGGAGCCCAGAAATCGGCGAAATCGCCCGATTGAGAAAAAAACTGCAGCGTCGGATCTCAGGGGTCGCCCATGGCCAAGCCTGCACCCAGGCACGAGGGCCTTGGCCGGGACCCAGAACGCCCAGGACTCAGTGCCAGCGTCAATATACCGGCCCGAGGCTCCAGAGCCGAGGACCCCAATACGGAGAGCCGCGACCGAGCTCGACGACGCAATGACCATCCAAAAGTTAACCAGCCTCGAGCTTATCCCTATCCCAGGAATTGAGAAGCCCACAGGCGATGTCAATCACAGGGATGCGCCCTCAGAAACCGAGGGAATCCTGAAGATCGGCATCGAGACAAGGCGATGCCAATCATAGGGATGCGGCTGCACTCTAGAGGACAATCCCTGGACAAGATCCGGCAATATTGGCCCCGACTCTGCGCGAGCAGCCTCAGCTCAGACCGCCATCGGAGAGACACCAGCGGCACCACCACCTCACCCCAGAAGAGCAGCCCACACTTCCAAGTGGCCGACTCTGAAGAAACAAAAAGAACCATAAGCATCAACTTTCGGCGGTCCGCGCGGATCTCTTTGATCGGGGCTGGGAGCCCCAGGCGGCGCCTCCGACGCCGCCCCCGCCGCGCTCCGCGCGCCGGGGAGGGAGGTCCAGCGCCGATCCGAGAAATCCGCGCGGACCGCCGACTGTTGGTGGTTGTCCGCGTTTTCTCTGCTTCGAGACTCCGGAACCCCTGGATCCAAACATGGCGATGGGGAAACCAAAAGGTACCGATACCGCTACTCCACGGACCGCTCCTTGGGTGCGTTCTGACCCGAACTTCAATGCGAATCCAGCGGTGGTGACGAGGGCTTCCCAGGAGGCCTAAAAAAGAGAAAACGAAGCAAGGGTAGCGGTATCGGCCCCTTTTCCTCCTCTGACGCTCTGGGAGACTGCTTTGTGGCATCTTGGACGCAGGACCCAGATTGCGAAGGCCTCTCGGCTGGTGCCGCCGACCCTGAAGGGGGACGACGACGACGACGACGACGACGACGACGACGACGACGACGACGACGACGACGACGACGACGACGACGACGGCGACGGCGACGGCGACGGCGACGGCGACGGCGACGGCGACGGCGACGGCGACGGCGACGGCGACGGCGACGGCGACGGCGGCGGCGACGGCGGCGGCGGCGGCGAGGTGACATCTCACTCTCCTTTTTGTTGGTCCGCGCCCTTTGACTTCCGCCGCTCTCGGGGAGCTACTGGCCAAGGTCAATCCAGGCCCCGGCCAGTCTGGCCTCGCAGGATCCTGCAGACTCCTGCACCCAAGCCCAGGTCAGTGCGCCCCTGGCTGCGCGGGATCCAACAAGATCCTGCGCTCTGGGTGACTAGAGGCCTCCTAAATGGGGTCCGAGTAGATGGGGTCGGAGGGTCGCGCCACACCGCCGATGCATCGCCGGTCATGCACCGGCCATGCATTGTCGACGTCGGCGATGCATCGGCGACGTCGGCGTGGAGAAAATCAGGTTCCGTATCGAGCCGCATCGGCGATGCATCGGCGATGCGGCGCGATCCTCCGACCCCATCTGCTCGGACCCCACCTGGGGGTTTGGAGCAGGATTCTATTGACCTTAAGCCGGGCGTGTCCCCCTACAGGGGGATTTCGGGCGGAAATAAAACAATATTTCTTTTTAAAATACCCCCCAACCGGGCCAAAATAGTCCAACAAAATGTTTTAACTATTTTTGAATTTTCCTCCTGAAGAAGGTCAGGTCCGACTTACGATTGACCCTCCGCCGCTCTTCCGCCGGACTCCGCGGGCGGCCGTCCGCCGCCTCCCCCCCGAGGAGGCCCTCCGCCGAGGGCGGGGCCAGCCCCCCCCGGGCGCGCTGCGCAAGTCGCGTGGTCCGGCGGCGTGGGTGGGCGGCGAGCGAGGGCCGAGCCCGACGAAAGGGGGGGGACAGCAAGGGCAGGGTAGAGAATCCCACCAGCCCTCTGGGCGTAGGTGGTCTAGAATGTTTCCTTTTCCACCCCATCCATCTTCCCCTTCGGGGAGGGGTGTACCCTACCTTCCTCTGATTAAACACCCCCACATCCCTACCGAACCACCGGAAACAACCCCGCCGTCCGAACTGTCAAGAAAACAATACAAACTCAACTGGGTTCTCGCCAGCATGTCGCCGAGTTGCGAAAAATGTAGCAGGAATGGGACGGAATGGACATCGTTCGGGCTACCCTAAGCGGGTGGTCGCGTCCTACCCATCCAAAAAAAAACAATGCAATCTCAACGTTTTTCTCGTCAACATGGACTTCCTTGGCAATGGGACGCGGCGCACATCGCGCCCGGACGCCTGCCCCCCCCCCCCCCCCCTTGCCTACCTGTCAAGAAACACAGCAACGTCGACGTTTTTTTGCCAACATGTATTTTCTCCTCGTCGGCGCTGCGAATCGCGTCGCGGGAAAGGGACGCGGCGCACATCGCGCGCGGCCTGGCCAACCCTACGCTGGACCCCCCGTCCTACCTGCCAGGAAGCACCGCAACGTCGACGTTTTTTTCCATCATGTACTCTCTCCTCGTCGGCGCTGCGATGGCGGTGCAACGCGCGTGGCTGGAATGAGACGCGGTGCGCTTCGCGCGCTGGACATGTTGTCGCCGACGATGCAACATGAGGCTGGAGCGAGGCGCGGCGTACATCGCGCGCGGTTGTGTTTCTCGTCGACGTTGCCCAATACGCGGCAGGAATAGGACGCAGCTCATGTCGCGCGCTGAACGTCTAGCCGCCCACGATATAAGATGAGCGACAGGCGTCGGACGCGACGCACTTGCTTCTTATGGTTCGTTCGAGCTGGCTTACTTGACCTCTCCCCCTACCCCCCCCCTGGACCTGGACGGGGCGTTTCGGGAGCGGTCGGGGCGTCCAAGATGGTCCAAGACGGCTCGAAGAGCGCCTCGGAGAGCCCAAGATGAGTTTCGAAATGGGGGCGTCCAAGATGGTCCAAGACGGCTCCAAGAGCACCTCGGAAGAGCCCAAGATGAGCTCCGAGACGGCTCAAGATAGCCGAAGACGCCTCAAGATGGCTCCGAAGATGCTCCAAGAGGCCTTAAGACCGCCCCAAGACGGCTCCAGGAGGCCAAAGAGCTCCCCAAGGAGGCCTCCAAGAGGCCAACATGCTTCAAAAACGAAGGGAAAACCAATAAGTGTTGCCTTCTCGCTTTTTCGCTTCCGATGGCCATTCGAGACCTCAAGACGGTTCCAAGATGGCCCAAGAAAGCCCCTAGAGGGCCCCAAGAGAGTCCGAAGACGGCCCCGAGAGCGCCCAAGAGCGATGCAACAGCGTCTCAAGAGGGGTCTAGATGGCTACTGTTGGGGCTTCCGAGGGGGGTCGTAATTGAAGCCCCCCCTCTTTTTTGATCGATCTCCTCGAAGATGGCCCCAAGAGGCGCCCAGGGGGCCCCAAGAGGCCCCAAGATGGCCCCAAGATGGCCCCATGTGGCCCCGAGAGGCCCCCGAGAGGCGCCTACGTGCGCCTCTTCCTCACTTCTCCCGTCAGCTCTCCTGGGTATCGTTTCTGGATGGGCTGGTGGGGACATTTTTTTAATAAGCAGCCGCAGGCGAAAGCGCAAACGGCGAGTCGAGTCAGAGCGGGCCGCGCAAAGACGAAATACCTAAAGCCGGCGGGGCCTCAGGCATCACCACGGCGGGCAGGGCCGGCGGGTGGGGGGGTGCAGGCTGCGGCTGCCAGGGAGCTGGACCAGGGCAACGTGCAAATTGGCCAACCGAGGTTGGGGCGCGGCCGAAATGGCGCGAGCTGCATACCAGGATGGGCCCAGAGAGGCGGCGAGCCAGTATCTGCGACGACTGCCAAGCGTGCGGAAAGGCCCACACTGGTGCGCTGGGTGGCGCCACCAAAGTCGCACACCCGGTTCCCGTTGGGAAGTACTGATCCTGCGAAGACCGTCCACGAAGTTACCCAGGGACGGGCAGGGTAGCCAGGGACACGATGGAGGTACTCGACACCGTAAACGTCGTAAACTCCCGAACCACCGGATCAGGAAGCCACACGCACTCTCGAGCTGGAACCGGCGACTGAGGGCTGCTGGAACAGGAAGGTCCACACCTCAACTCCGGGCCGAGAAGCAAACATTTTTTCTGCTGCGATTCCTCTGCCACTGTGCTCCCGTTGGCGTTTCAAGGCATGCGTCTGTGAGCATCCGCATCCGTTGGCCCGCATCTATAGTAACAAGCCAGCATACTAAAGCAAAATCACGGAAGAGCGCAGGTCATCAGACTCCTTCGACATCATGACTTCCCATCCATATGTGTGTAAACGTGTTCGCCTTGACGGCAAGGCTAAACAACGTGGATGGGCGAGGCTAAGGAGGACGAGGGAAGGAGAGAGGGGGGGGCGAGTGGAGCGAGCGGTGCAAGCAATGAGAAGATTGGCAATGAGGCATTGCCTGCGACGACGAAGGCAAACTACCGTCCTGGATAGGACTCAGGCTCTGCGAAACAACGAGGGAGGGAGGCGAGGGAACAAGAGGGAAGGACGAGGGCGAGGCGAGGGAGGCGAGGCAAACAAGAGAGCCCACGTGCGGGCGGAATTGACCCGCCAGGCCTGCCAGGCGCCAAGACATTGCTGGCGCGACCTCTTGCTGAAGGCACGGCGAGGGAGAGGAGGCAGATAAGCAACAGGCTGAGCACTGAGCACTCCCGCACTCCCGCACGTGTGCAGGGTCCTGCGGGTGAGGCACTGGAGCAGCAAACTGGCGGGGTTCAGCCGCGCGCCAGCGTGCCCCCGCGCCCAGCAGGCGCTGCCGCAGGCCCGACGGGCGCTGCACGCATGGCTCCTTACTGGTAGCGCGGCGCCCCGAGCGGCGCCCACGTCTCGTCGTCCTCCAGGCCGTCCACCGCAGAGCCGTCGTGGTGGTCCCCGAGGCGGGAGCGCTGGAGCACGGCGAAGTCGTCGTTGTCGAGGTCGTCCATCAAGTCCGCCCACGCGGAGGCCTGGCGGACGTGGGTCAAGCGGAGGCCCGTCGCCTGCCCCGTCGACGTGTCCAGGGCGGCGGGTTGCGGGCCCTGCGCCAAGCCAGGCAGCCCCGCGCCCGCCTGCCCGGCACCGACCGCCGCCGGCACGGCAGGCGTCTCCCAGGGGGCCTCCGCCGGCCAGCCGAGGACGCCTGCCACCAGGCGGCGGCTCTCCCTGCGCTCGCACAGCCGCGCGGCCGCGCCCTGCAGCGCGGCCACCGCCTCCTGCCCAGTGTGCGGGTGCTCGCAGAGCTCCCTGTAGAGGACGCAGCCGTGCTTCGTGGCGGTCACGTCGACGATGAGGTCGCTCAGGCGAGCCCCCAGGCTCAGGACCTGCTCTCCAGAGCCGTGCTTGACGAAGGCCTGCAGGACGAAGACGAAGTGGGTATGCCGGGCGCAGCGCACGTAGGTCGGCAGATTCTGCCACAGGGCACAGCCGATGTAATACCTCTGCCAATCAGCGTCCAGGTGCTGTATGATGGCCTCGATGACGTAGTGCGCGAATTGGTGGGGGCACAAGGCGCCCGCTTCGCTCAAAACCGCGGTGAAGAGCCATCCGCATTCGGGTCGATTCAAGTGGTACTTGGCGAGCTCCCTGATGATGCGGCAGCCCGTCTTGTGGCGCACGATGCGCCCGACCTGGCCCCAGAGCCTACAGATCAGAGCGCACAGCTCCTCGGAGGTCAACAAATCTCCTTCGTCCTCCACCTCGAAAGCCTTCTGGGCCACGTAGTTGGCGCTATCGTCAACCGCCATCTCCAGGATGTGCTCTGAGAACGCCATCCGCAAGAAATGCCGCCTCGCACCGTCTGCCACCTCCATCGCCCTCTGCACACGCCTAGAGTCCTCCTCCGAGCCGAAGGAGAGCGGGATCGCACGGTTGCAGACCTCGGCGAGCTCGGCATCCAGCAGATCCTCCACGTCCTCCAGCTCGAGCGCCCTCTGGACCACGCGATTGGCGTGCGGGCTGCCCATCATGTCGAACATGCGCCCCGAGAACCTCGCCACCAAGCCGCGAAGCGTCCCGCCGTCCCCCACCTCCATCGCCCTCACCACGAGCTGGGAGCCCTCCTCCGAGCCGAGCGAGAGCGGGATCGCGTGCTCGAGGACGCCGGCGAGCACGCCGCTGCGTGTCTCCTCGGCCTCCAGGAGCCTGAGCCACATGCGGCACACCTCGGCGTCGAACGCGGGCGGCGGGCGCGCGCTGCGCGGGGCCTGCTGGCGCTCCCTCTCGCCTCCATGCATGGCCCTGCGGGCCGCCCGCAGCGCGCGCCGCTGCAGGCAGCCGCCCGGGAGGGGGGCGCCCTCGCCGCCGCCGGGGCCCCCCGCTCGACCCTCGTCGCCGCGCCCGCGCTGCCCCGCCCGCGGCACCGGCGCCGCGCCGGCCGGGTCCGCCCGCGGCGCTGCGGCAGCCCCGCCGGCCGCGCCCTCGGCGGCGGCGGCCGTGCCGCGCGGCGCAGCGGGGGGGCCGGCGGGCGCGGGCGGCGCCGGCGGGGTCGCGGGCCCGCTCGCGCCGGGCGCGGGCGCCGCGGCTCCGGGCGCGCGCTCGCCGAGGCCCGCGGGGGCCTCGAGCGTCGCGGGCGGCGCTGTGGACGTGCGCCTCAGGCTCTGGAGGTTGAGGTTGGGGGCCCAGGACAAGGACCCGTTCTTCCTCTGGAGCTCGGCGGGCCAGTCGCCGAACTCGAGAGGGAGGAACTCCTCCAGGCTGCCGGCGCCGCCAGAGGCCGGCGAGGTCGGCGGGCTGGCCGTCGTCGCCGCCGAGAGGACTGGCGACGCAGGAGCGGGTGCGCCGGCCTTCTCCGCGGCGGACATTCCGTGCGCAGCTGGCCAAGCCGCGGAGGCGGCCGCGGGGACCGAGGCGTCGAGTGCTTAGCCTTGACAAAGAATGGCTTGAGCCAAACGCTTGAGCCAGGCTACGGAACTGGTGGGGACACGAGAAGCGTCGATGTCCAGCCCTGGGACCCTCCCAGATCGATCCGGCTCGAAGAATGGCTCAGAAAGATGGGGTCTATGGGGCTCTGGCCCCCCCTTCGTTCGGCCTGAGAGGGGGGGAAGTGAGAAGGAGAAGGCCTCCTCAGAGTCGGCTGCACGCAGGAGTGACCCTGGGCAAGAGTGACTTTTGGTACGCGGCTGTGGGGGGGGGGTCCGCGAGGGAGCCAAACCCGTGGCCGCAGGCCGCTGCCATCGCATGGCTTTCAACGATCGGGGGGCCACGGTGGGCCCGCACCACAAAGGTCACTCCGGCGAAGGGTCGCTCTCACGTGCAGCCGAGAGGAGGCGGAGGGACTTCTCGGAATGAAGGGAAACTGGGACACACAAATAAACAGACACAAATAACCAGATTCCCCATACTTTCCCATACTTTCTGGGTTTTCGTCTTTCCCCCCACTTCCCATATTTTCCCATAGTTTCCTGGGAATCGACGATTAATTGTGTCTGTGTGTTCCTTTCCCTCCTGACAGAAGTCCTCGCGCCCCCTGAGAACTTCTCTTTGTCTTCGGGGACGGCCCAGGAAACTTCTCGCAAGGCCGGGGAACCTCTGAGCCTTCGGAGAAGGCCCGCTCCTTCTCACCTCCCCCCCGGGCTGGCCGCCGAGTGGAGGCTGCCGACCCCCGCGAGAGCGTTTCGCGGCAGTGGCCGTCACCGGCCCTGGCGCTCCCTCCCCCCCGCCGCCAGGTAGGGTCACGAGTCGTTCTGACGTCCGACGGTTGGTTAATCCCCGACGTCCCCAAACGGCGCCAGCGCGCAACGTGACGCTACCGCCCCCCCCCCCCCACGAGTGGCGCGCCTCGGCCCCATTCGTGGGGCCGAAGCGCTCTCCACTCCGAGTGGCGCGCCTCGGCCCCACGAATCCCGGAGCCCCTCCTGGGCCCTCCGAGAGGGCCCCGGGAGCCCTGCAAGAGGCCCCCACCGGAGGGCCCCAAGAGGCAGCCAAGAGGCCCCCGGAGGGGTGTTGGCGTGCCAAGCTTGATGACTGATCGGGGCCCTTCCAAGAAATGCCCAGTGGCCTTCGGCTCGGTCCGCTGGCCACTGAGAAGGCCGCGCCACCCACCATACAGGAGAGGGTTCGCAACAACTTGTCCGCCCAAGCAGGCTCCAAGAGGCCTCCAAGATGGCCGAAGTGCCCTCTCAAGTAGGCTCAAGATGCCTGCAAGATGGCCCAAAATGGCTCCGAGACAGGCCAAGATGGCATCAAGACGGCCCAAGAAGCCACAAGACGCTCCAAGAAGGCTCCAAGAGGTCCCTGAGGAGGGCCTCGAGCAGCAAAATCATGAATGCCACGTAAGGTGTTCAAGCATTTCCGTATCATCGCCGAGTGTCCAGGGCAGCCCAAGAGGCTCAAAATACCACGCCAAGACGGCCCATGAGGCCCTCAAGAGGACCCCAAGACACGAGGGACCAAGACGGCCAAGATAGCCCGCAGACGGCCCCAAAGGGTCCCGCGAGAGCCCCAAGAAGAGCTATAGAGAGGCCCCCAAGATGGCCGCCGAGGGCGCCAGACGGCCCAAGAGCGCCCAAGACAGCCCAAGAGGGCCCGGAGACGGACCCGAGAGGCCCCGAAGAGAGCCCGGCAGCCCTGGAAAGAGCCACAAGCGAGCCCCGAGACGACCCCCAGCAGGAAGGCCCTTCCCAGAATTCGCAGCCCATCAGCGTGGCCACACCTTTCGCTCCACATGTCACGACATGGGCGCTCCCAAGAGGCAGGGGGGCCGCGTTGCCTCGCCTCGCCGCGGGCGTAGTCGACAACCCTCCGCAACGTTCGCAGCGCGGCCCCCACCAGTCCGAGCAGAGAGTCGAACATCTGCATACAGCCGGGCTGCTGACACGAGGAACGCGGGATGAGGAACGGAGCCCCTGCTGGGCCCCAGAAAGCGCCTGCGTGGACGAAGAGCGCAAGAGAAACAGCCGTGGAAGGTCCTATTGGGAATCACGAGCCCATTCAGAACCTAAACTCTTCGGTATTTCAAAGTCTTCGGGGATCTCCTGACCTGGGTCAATCCAAACGCGGGTCAGTCAGGCCGTGCAGGATCCTGCAAGATCCTGCAGGGTCCTGCACCCAAGCCCGGGTCAGTGCAGCCCGGGCTCTGCAGGAACCTGCAAGATCCGGCGCTCTGACCGACCCCCGCCAGCATTGACCCCCGTCTCAAGGCTCCCGACGTCTTGGCCGTAAGCACACACGCTGCCGGAGGTCCCCGCGGACTCGTCGGATCGGCGACGTGCCCCCCTCCCCGCCATGGGGGGCCACATTCAAATGTCACATTCGAACCCTGCCCCTGCCCCCCACGAGTTCTGAGGGGGAGGGGGGGATTCACTCCGCTCGGGAGCTCCCGAACGGAGTGAACCCCACCCTCCCCCTCAGAAATCGTGGGGGGCAGGGGTAGGGTTCGAATGTGGCCCCCTACCCCGCCCTCCCCCGGGGAGCGGAGCGCGCCGCGCGTGGGAGGGGGAGCCCAGCGCTGGGCCGCGAAGCCCGCGCGAGCCTCCGACGGCCTGCGTGGCTGCGGCCGCTGCGGGCCCCGTGCCTAATTACTGGGAGGGCGCAAGCCGTACGGTGGCGCACCGCCTGGCGAGTTCGGGGGCGCGAGCGACCCTTGCCGGGCGCTCGAGGCGTCCTCGGATCCCCCCCAAAAAGGCCCGCCGGCCCCGAGGCACCTGCGACTCACCCGGAGGTGCAGTCACCCAAACCATCGGTTGCGACTTTCGGTCCGATCGTCAAGGCTGCCCATGGCGACAGCAGCACAGACGAGGAAACGACCGAATTGACGGCAAATCTCAAGCGAGCCGAAGCCGACAGGCCGCAGCAGCCCAAAAGGGCGCGGCGGCGCAACAATCGGGAAGACGTAATTACGACTCGGGTTGGCCTGACGGGGCTGTCAAGAAAACAACGAGACACAATCCGAAATTTGACGCGGGCTCCTGCTGCAAACCTTCCGCGACAACTTGACCGTCAAAATTCAGGACGGGGCAATCAAAATGCGTTGGCAAACCAAAGTTAGAACGACACAACAGCAACCGATCCGAGCCGGCCGCACGGAACTGACAGGGGCAGCCGAACCGATCGAACCGCGGACTCCTTTGATCGACGACTCGAGCTCAAAAAAGTTCCGCCGGCCCGAATCCAGGGCGCGCCGAAGAAGAGGTTCCAGGAAGAGGGGGGTGAAGTGCATCATGGCCCGAAGCACGTGCGCGGACAAAGGGGGGTGGACAGGGACGTTCTGGAAAGAAGAAGAAGAAGAAGGGACCGTGAAACTGGGTAGGCTGAATGGCCCCGGCCATGATATCCACACACACGCACATGCCTACATACCCCTAATCCTCACCCCCCCTCCTCAACGCCCACGAGAACCACCTCACCCCCGCCTAACCGACGAGGCCGAGACTCAGACCGAGTCCTCCGATGTCGTGACTTGTTATTACGTGTTAGGACGTGACGACGTGGACACCCAGAGGTCTCGACCATTTCCCAGGACGGTTCTCCGTCAAGCGGGTCATTTCTTGACGGCCCTTGGGACTGGCAAAGGCCCCCAAGACCGAAAACCGTCAAAACCATCAGTCGTTGAAGACCATCCGTCTGCTGGGTGCTGCCAGAATTGGTCCGGAACCGACGTGTCCGCAGATTCCCGCGCCACTCTGGAGCCCCTGGGGCCCTCTGGGCCCCGTGAAAGGGCGAGGGGTGCTTTCGAGGCCTTCTGAGCCTGCATGGAAATTCTGCGGACATCCTGGGCCAGGGGCACATTTCCGTTTTTCGTCCAGGATGCGTTTTGGCCTGTCTCTGGGCCCAAAGAAAAGCCCCAGAGCCAAAAATCGCAGAAAAACACCCGAATGACAAAATCTGATCGTCACAGATCTGGGTCCCAGGAGGACCGCCGCGAGAGGACACCTTGGGCCAGGGACACCGTTGTCTGGGGAGGCCCATCAGTTCTTGTCCAGTACATCATGGCGGCGATGAAGGATCAACAGTCGATCCCAGCGCGACGCCAGGATCTCGCAGGATCAACAATCGATGACAAGGCACGCCATCGGAACCAACATCGACAATCGAGGACTAACTAACCATCGACTCGACAATCGATCATGACTCACAAGGCCCGGTACCCTCTTGCGTCTCCCGCCGGACCACCCCTCGCGCATGCGCGGGGGCCGAGGACCCCACCGCAGGCTGGGCCAGCGCCCCAGCCCTTGCCGCCGCCCCAGAAGTCACACCCTCCGCACCTCGGACGGGGGCCCGGGGCGGGGCGCAGAGGACCCTCGGCTGCGCGCGTGAGGATTGGAGTTTTCGGGCGTTTCGTACGCACTGGCGGTTCTCGAGCATCGGGGTGCTTTCCAGCAGCTGCGCCTCGCCGAGAACGTTCTGGGGATGCCCAGATCGTCCCGATCGGCCGCCGGGCCGGAGCTGCGACCCGAAAACAAGACGAAGATCACGAGGGCCCTGACTGATCATCGGATATTTGAATTTTAGAGTCGCGACCGACGAGATCGGTCGCTAACCCGGTGCTCCTGATATGAATCCCGTGGGGATAATAAAGTTCGGGGTCCGAAAGGGATATTTAATAAACGTTTTCTCTGAGATCGCAGCATAATGATGAAGATGTTGGCGATGATGATGATGATAAAGATGATGCTGGACGCAGCATAAAATCCTTCAGAAATCCTTGGCGTTCCTTCCGAAATCCATCGGATTCCTAGGACTCCTTATGAAATTGCTAGGACTCCTTAGGAACTCTATAAGAGGAGGATGATGCAGAGGAAGATGAGGAGAAGAAGCCCCAGGACCAGTTTTCGAAAAAGAACTCCGATTCAGGACATAAGAGTTTTCAATGTGCAATATTCTATTTTTCTATCGTTTCCAATGGCGCATGTGTAAGATCCATGGCGGCCCGTCACAAAACAGCCGGGATAAAAACGTTCGGGGCGGGAGCGCAAGGAGGAGTAAAAGGATTCCGTAGGAAATCCAAAAGGATTCAATTGAAAACCCATTGGATTCCTCAGGAAACCCATCGGATTCCCTAGGAAATCCATCGGATTTCTTAGAAATCCATCGGATCCTTTGAGAATCCATAGGGTTCCTTTGGAGATCCATCGGGTTCCTTCGGAAATCCGTCGGGTCCCTGGGGAAATCCATGGGATTCAGGAATCCTTAGGGATCCTTGCTACTCAACATAAGAAGATAGCAACTTCGATTCGCAACTTTCCCCCGCGATGATCGGGCCGGGCGAAAGGGGGGGATAGCAAAGGGGGGGGTTGAGAATCAGCTCACGTAGCTGATTTTCCCAGCGCCTCCCGGCGCCGGAGGCGGCCATGTATCGAGGAATGGGCCCCTCGGTGGGGCTGAAACCAGCTGCATGCAGCAGATTTCGTAACCCCCCCTTTCCGTATCCCATCCCCCAGTTTCGTTCGGCCCGAGATATCAAGTTCGACCTTGCCGCCCTTCTTCCCCGATCAAATCTGCATTGGCCGGGGAGATTAACCTCTCAGGGATTACGGGGGTGGTATGATTTAATATTCGGGGCAGTTGGTAACCAACTTTGGCTAAATTCCAGTATAGGTCGTGACCGATTTGCGTCAAAATCGGTCGCGATCGATTTGGAGTGCCGATCAGTCGCTACCGATCGCGACCAAACATATCGAGTATCCAATGATCTGGGCTCCTCTCGTCGTGGGAAGATCACGACCTGACACTTCTGTCTGCCTCCCGGCGCCCTCGCCGGCAACGGGGACCGTCAAAAACCCACCAAGGATGAAAGACTGCGCAGAAGGGTCTACGGTCGGGAACTTTCGCTTAGCATGTCGCCGCGTCGGCCCTGGCGACACGCTATGCCCTGCGAGCGGCTAGCATATCGATCCGCTCCGCGGGGCGGGAGGCTCGAAGGCCCGGGACGTTGAAGCCTGGGGACGGGCCGTGAAAAGCGTGCCGCACCGAAGCGTGGTGGGCCAGAACCAGCGGACCGACGTGCTATCATAAAGTTACTTACCGTAACCCTGTGAGGAGCCACGTCGTGAAAGGTCACGCCGTCGGGTCTCTACGAAGCCGAGAGCACTAGGCTACGAAAATCTGAAAGGATCGGCGGGGCGAAAGCCCGCGGGCTTCCATACCGAGGGAGAGGAGGCTCCACCATGCAGAACACTGGCCAGGTAGGACGAGGAGGAGGACGAGGAGGAGGAGGAAGAAGGCGACGGCGACGATGACGACGACGACGAGGGGGGGGAAATGAGACGGAAGAGTGGCCCCATTCAAGGGCGCTCGTTGGTGTGCGGCTTTAGGAGGCTGCGGGGGGCCTGATCCAAGCGCGCGGTCCGACGCGTCCCGCACCAAAGGTCACTTCAGCGAAGGGCCACTCTTACGCATAGGCCGAGGCAGCGGCAGCCGGTGGCAGGGTGGAAGAGCAAAGTGTGCACCACTTGGGCGCCAATGCAGCACACTGTTAGATGATATGCCCCCTCGCCCCCCACCCCAGCACTGAGAACAAGCACGCGCACTGCAAGGAGGCATGCTGCTTTCTCGGTCGCCATCAGGCATCACCACCAGCCGGGAGCGCGGAAGGAGCATCAGCACGATTCAATCCGCAGCCCAGCCAGAGCGGCGCAAACACCACTTCCTTCAACAGCGGCTTCTGTGCCCACTGGGCGCAACGACCCGACAAGGATCGCGGCGGCGAGGAACTGGCCCCCAGTCTCTAGCCTCCCGAAGCCCGCTGAACAGGCCTCGGCGCCTCCGAAGATGGAGGAAGAACAAGCTGTACAAGCATAGACCTTCGGAGGTCTGGCGCTGGAACCCCCTCCCCAGCGCGTGAAGCGCGCCAGGCAGAGTTGCCGCCAGGGGGACCCGGCGCAGATCCAAGAAATCGGAGCGGAGCTCAGAAAAAGGTAATGGTTTATGCTGTTTCTCTTCTGCGGGAAAATGAATCAGGATGAAGAGCGGCAAGGAGATGGAGCCCACCAAACTGCGGGACAGTCGGCGACCACCACCACACCGAGGACACACCCTGGGGGATGTCCTGGTCACGCCAACAATCGTCAGAACACAGAAGCCAGCTTAGTGCTGGTTGCGGTCGACGTGGCGTCCCAGGACGGCAAAATCTACCACAATCCCAACCAAAAGGTTCATGCCGACGTCGATGGGTGGTTCCCAGCGGGTCCCACCCGAAAAATCCACGCAATTGTGGTTATGGTTCCCTACTGTGTCCGGAAAACGAGGCCGGAACAGATGGGGTCGGAGATCCGCACCGCATCACCGATGCGTCGTCGATGCGTGAGCGACGTCGGGACGGAGAAGATCGAGCTCCAGGTCGCGCCGGGTCGCCGATGTATCGGCGATGCGGCGCGATCCTCCGACCCCATCTGCTCTGGCCCCGTAGCTTGGAGGGCCTCCGGGGGCCTCTGGAGACCTCCGGAGGGGCGGGAGGGGCTGAGAGGGGTGTCCAGCCATCGCGCTACCAAAAGGGACCGTTGAAATAGGAGCGACGGGGTTACCCTGGCCACGGTTATGCCCAGCCACGAACATGTTCCCCGACCTAGAACCGAAAACCAACGACCCCCCGGAACCCAAAGCGGCCCTTATTGTCAGCGTCTTGACTGCACTGGCTCGCGGGGCGCGGGGGGGACATCGGCCCGGAATGTACAGTACATCGGCGGCGGGGCACCCAAGCCCCGATCGGTGATGAATGGACGATAAAGCGTCGACGGTGCCCCCCATGAACCCATCGTCTACCACCATCGGCGACCCTCGGCGGATCGCGCGCCACAAGCCGGCGTCGTGCTGCCCTTACTACCGCAAGAGTTCCATGCTTCGGAACGCCAGTTTCTTCCCGGGCCCCGCAAACGGCCGTGGCGCGCCAAGGAAGACCAGAACACAGCGCAAGAACTCTGGGGGGGAAGGGGCTAGAAGCCAAATCTGAACTGACAACTGGCACCGCCCTAAGATTCCATGCGTACTTTACCGTTCCAATGTGCCTGGACGATGCCTGGGGACCCGAACATCAGCGATGGTGGGCGGGGCTTGGACTCGGGTAATTAAAAACCCAGGGCAAGAGGCGTAGACAGACTCATCGCTCAGTTCTCTGAGCTGATGTCGACGCGGACGACTTCTCTTCAACTCTGCCACTCGCACGAGCATGGCGCGATCTCCAAGCTCGTCGGCACAGAGCGCAATCACCAACAACAAAATCTGACATCCATAGAAATTGTCCTGTTGATCTCTCAGGGACAGCTTGCAATAGTTAGGGTATCACTGACTGCGCAGCTTAAACCCTGAAAGAGCTGCTGTCCACCTACATCATGCATTGGATACTGTTGCCATCGGGCGACACGACCTGCGTTCTTTACAAGCCATTCTGGGCGCGATGCTCCCTAAAAACACGAGCATGCTTGCGTGAAGAAAGGAGCGTGAAAGGTACACATGCGAAACGCGCTACAACAATCTGCTTTGAACGTCAGAATACAGAAGCGATCGCACAGGCCCTGGTTGCAGACTCTCGTCTGCCGTTCGAACAGAAGTGTCTCAGGCGTAAAAGCTTAAACCGCGCAACAAAACATTCCGCCGCGATGGCCGGAGTGACTCTCGCCGAAACCTGCCACCTGCCAGCAACGAGTCTGGGTGGTCCCCGCCTGCATATCCTCAGCTCGAAAAGCCTTGCATGTGCGCAGAAGCGTCCGCGTACTTTGCATCCATCTGCGTAGCACGCCGATCGAACTTGCCCATCGCCGTGCCGTCAACACTCAAGGACATAACGTCATAGCCAGAATTAATGCGGTGCTCAACTCGAAAGAAAACGACCTGAGTCACGCGGGGCCCCCGTCTTTGTCAATCCCCTGTGGCGCCAGTCGCGGTTTCTCAAAAACGTTAGAAGCATTACCAGCATGTCCAACACCAAACATAGACTGTGATTCACCCCGTTCTCCTCGACGCACGTTAGTTACTTCGCTTTCCACGCAAACACGCGAGCACCTGAAACTTGCGCGTGCTCATCGCATCAACAGAACGTAGCAATCCAATCACATATCGTTTCGTAACAAGCGGGACCGCGGCATTCTCTGCATCACCAGGAGCTTGGTGAAAGCCATCTGGCACATGGATCCTTCGGCACTCCTGTCCGCGCGGGGTTGCTTTACAAGTGTCTGCAGAACCCAATGATTCGTTTCAAACCCCTCACCGCCCGTTTCTTTGCAAAAAGCTGCAACGAACTCGCATAGATCATGATCCCCTGCCGTGTCCGCACCACCCATGCCATTGCCCCCAACGACATCAAGAAACATGCAGTCAACTGTTCTGCCAATGGTTGCGCGCCACTCAGTTTCTTGAAATCTGTAGCTGCCAACGGCTTAGTCTAGGGCGAACTCAAACTGGCCCGAGCGAATACACTGACCAACTTCAACAAACCGATGTCTAATGCCAGCGTGACTAAGTGAATGCCTGATGTCCATCTTGACGTCGGCACCGAAGCGTTTCTGAAATATCGCATGAAACCCTCCAAAGACCTCGTAGTCGCCCATGTGGATGCTTACCGACAGAATCAGCTTGCCACACCCAAGCTTTGGATAGATCTTAGAATTTGACGCGGCTGCCTCAGAACTTCGTCGGCCATCGTCGCGACCACACTGGGGGCATCGATCCATGCCCAAGAAATATGCATCATCGCCCAAACTCTCGAAGCCCTCGTTGGCCCTCAGAACAATGCTGTCTGCCGGTTAACCTACGCCTCGCCCGCGCGGCCATACGATTGAGACCTGTCTCTCGGGCCCGCCACGAATCTGCACCTCGTCGAACGCCTGTCCTTGGAGAAACGCCTTCCATATATCGAGCAGCAACAAGTGACCAGTCTGACTGACTTGCCGTGGCCACCGCGGCCCCAAGAACTTGCGTCGCCACCGACCTTCTCCAGATGCCATCGCTCCACATCTTCGGAACCATGCACTGCCAATCAACACTCCATGACGCGGGCACCGTAATTATGTAGCATCCATGTGAACACATGCCGTCTAGTTAGCAAGGTCCATGCCTCCGTCCTGCTTTGACGCTTGATCGACTCCTTGCCTACCCACCTGAGTGCCTCCGCCAGAGATGCTGCCGTGGCCAGCTCTGTCCCTTGAGGTTCTCGTCCGCAACATCCATGTCAGATTGCGTCTTGCTCGCTCGTCTCGATCAGGGCCCTCTTGATACGCGCATGGCCCACGTGGAGCAAACATACATCACTGTCCTGCCATGTTGCATGATCCAGGAGATAACCGCTCACGTCGGTCAAGCCAACGGGCAGCTGCATCCCCGCAGGATCCCACATTGCCATCTGCACCACCTCGCGATTACCCTTCGCGAGCCCCGCGGCGAAGGTCTTCGCACCCTTGCCGCATTCCAACAACGCGCGTAAATCACT
This sequence comes from Prorocentrum cordatum, assembly GCA_963575745.1. Taxonomy (NCBI): domain Eukaryota; class Dinophyceae; order Prorocentrales; family Prorocentraceae; genus Prorocentrum; species Prorocentrum cordatum. The sequence goes on from CAUYUJ010003236.1 coordinate 363,744, forward strand.
ATATCGGCGCAGCTGGCATGAAGGGCACCTCACCATAATCACGCAGGTACCCGAAGCCCAGCAAAAAAACAACTCGGGCGGCGTAGAAGAACGGGGCACAATATTCCAATCATCCTCCTCGGTAGACAGCACATGATGGGAATCTCCTATTTCAACTTATCGTTGCCATTTTGCACGAAACCCCGCGTGTGGTTCACCATCGTCGTTTTCTTCAGGAACTCCTGGTCCCGCACCCAGTCCAAGATCTGGCACATAACTCAGTGTCACCAGCGACCGAACAGATGGCGAGTTGATGACCTGCTCGTTGTGATCACCTTCGGATTGAGGTATTCCTGGCGCTTCTCGTCTTGCTTGCTCTACCACCGCGTCGCTGCGAAAGAAAAATTGCGCCAAGACCGTGTGTCTCGAATCACTGCGAACACCAAGCAATACCTCAATATCCATGCGCTGATTACCACAAATGACAACGCATGTGTAAACACTCTCGTAACCCCGCGATCTAAACACCAGCACCCGACCCATGGCTCCATCGCTCAAGGACGCCAGTCTTAAGACTCCCTGGGCACATACACCAGCAAAGCAATTCTGAATTATCGTAAAATTGCGCGCCGCATCCAAGATTGCAGAAAACACCATGTCGCGCTGGCCCTTGTCCGCTGCTAGCTGCCAAGCTGCCCATGCGCGCATCAATCCGACGGTACCGGCTTCATTGCGCAATGTATTCGTAAATTTCACGACGCGCTGCCAAGTATTAAGTTGGCTGTCGTGTCTGGGCGCCCCTACACGCATCCATAAACATGATCATTTACAGTACGGCTCCTCGTAGACTCTGCCTTGACACGTTCATTTGCGGGCACTGCCGTCGCACTGCCATCGCATTGTCACTGTCACTCTGTTTGAGCGTACTGTTTCAAAGCAAATAAGGGCTTCTATGTATTTTTAGATGCCGAGACATGGGCACCCTCCATCCGTGTAGCCCTTGCTTTTTGAAAATGAGCGCGCCGGCGCCAAAGCCAGAGCTCAATTGTGAAAGCCAAGTAGCCGTGAACTGAGGCTCGCACCGAAATCAGTCGTTACCTATTTTGAAAGCATCCCCCAAGAGGACGGCACCAGAGACACTCTTGGCTTAGCGTCCCCCCGCCAATGACGGCACACCCCTCGCAAAGATCGCGCCCAACATGGAGCTCCACCTACGTCCCCAGACACGAGGTTCGCGTAGCGGCACGCCCCTCACGCGGGTCGTGCCCCAAGCCCGCGAACTTAGGCACACCTGACACACGGATCGCGGCCCGCAGGGAATTCCACGGACGGCCCCATAGAAAACGTTCGCATCCCGACCCCCCGCCTACTTCGGTACACCCCTCACACGGATCGCGGCACTCAGGGATAACCACCTACGGCCCCAGGGGCAAGGTTCGCATTGCGCCCTCCCCCGCCCATGGCGGCACACCCCATCACGCGGAGCGTGCCCTCAGGGAGCACCACGTACAGGCCCAGAGGCAAGGTTCGCACGGGTCCCCCCACCCCATGCCGGCACTCCCGCCACGCGAATCATGCCCCAGAAAGAGCTCCACCTGTAGCACCAAAGGGCAGCTTCGCATAGCACACCCCTGCCCATGTCGGGACAGGCCTCGCACGGGTCGTTCCCAGAGGAGCTCCACCTGCGGCCTCGGTGGGCGTGTTCGCAAGGGGGCATCCGAATTATTCGGCTGACACTGTATGCGGATCGTGGCCCACAAGGAGTTCCGCGCGCTCGTGAACGCGTGTTCCTCAGCGGCGGGGGCTTTTGGCATGTTTCCCTGGCGCCTCGTGGAGCGAGTTTTGAAGCCCTGAGCGATGTTCGGGGCCCCTAGGGGCCGTCTTGGACATTGCTACGGGCAGAAAAACGAAAATGCGAAATCGATTCTTCCAAGAAGAATCGGGCAATGTGCGTCTCCTCGGGTTTTCTCGGGGAGGGCATTTTGGGGACCTATCGGGGCCTACTCGGCCGTTTTGAGGCCATGTTACGGCGTATTGAACTCTATTGCGCAGCTCGTCGCTAAGACAAGCTCCCCGGAACTGTTGTGGGCGGCGAGGGGAAGGCCTGGTAGTTTCCCGAAGGGGAGGGGGTCAAAGAAGGGGAGAACCGCAACACCGAAAAATCTCACGGCCAGAACCCCAGACCAACATTTTTCTGCAGAATTTGTCGAAACGGATCGATATGTGAGGGTCCCGGGGCCCGAAACCTGACGAAAACGCCCGTTGCGACAAAATTGCAGCACCAGGATCTCGAGGTCCTCGTAGCAAGAGGGCAACCCGGCCGGCCGCCGCTGAGCGCCAGGCCCACCCCAGCCGTCCGCGCCCCAGCCCTGCGGGAGGGACGCGGGCCGCCGCCGCCGTCGTCGACGCCGCCTCGTTCTGAGCAGGCGCGCGCGGCACGCGCGGCAGGCATTGAGCGCGCAGCGGGCGCGAAGTCGAACGCGGAAAAGGGGCGAGCACGACAGATGATGATGATGATGATGATGATGATGGTGGTGATGATGATGATGATGATGATGGTGGTGATGATGATGATGGTGATGATGATTATGTTGATGATGATGGTGATCGTGATGATGATGATGATGATGATGATGACGATGATGAGGATGAGGATGATGATGATGATGATGATGATGATGATGATGATGATGATGGGGCTGAGGATGCTGGTGATGATGATGACGATGGTGATGATGATGGTGCGGATTATGATTATGATGATGGTGTCAAAGGTGTTGATAGAGGTGATGACGCCCATGGTGATGATGATGCTGATCATCAGCATGCTGATGCTGATGCTGATGTTGGTGATGATGATGATGATGATGATGATGATGATGATGATGATGATGATGATGATGATGATGATTGTGATGATGGTGATGCTGATGATGATGGCGCTCCACCCGTTGACAGAGGTCAGGAACTCCCAACTCATAGTGCCCCTCGGACAGGAACGTTTCCACGTGGAACTGCGGCGGCAACGCGTGGTCTCTTGCACGAGGCGCCCTCGCAGATCCACTTGACTGCCTCGACACCGCCCACCGCCCTGGCCGAAGCAAACGGCGGACACGGCAACCGAGCAGTCACGGCGACTCAGCCAGCAACAGAGCACACACGCGCCAAAGCAGAGCAGCACAGCCCCATTAGCCTAGGCCACCCGAAGGACACCTGGCCCAGCGATGGCGTTAGGAGGCGAACCAGAACGTCGGTGGCGACACCTATCTTCTCGGTTCAGCTTCCGCTTCGGCACGCGGCCACTGCAGCTCGGGCGGGCCGGCGCGCAACAAAACTGCAACGCGCGCGGCGCGCGCGGCCCGAGCAGACGCCAGAAGGGCACATCGGCAAGGCAACGGTGCCCTTCTTGGCCCTTGGCCACACACTCGGACATCGCTGCACCGCTGTTGCATGCGGAGCGCGACCCTGGGCGTCGGCGCCGACAGAACTCCCCACTGTCTTGCCCAAGCGGCAGTGACACAGCGGCGAGCGTTGCCGCGAACGCGCCAGGGAAGCCACGCAAAGCAGAGCACACGGCACGGCAAGGGCCTGCCCTCAACAGGCAGACGGCGGCACGCTGAGCGCGCGCCCTGGGCGCGCGGGAAATCGGAAACGACGCTAAGCAACACAGCCCCTGCGACGCCAGACCGCGCACTGAACGCAGCTGCTCTGCGACGGCGCGGAGCCCGATCCAGAACGCCGGCGGCGACCCACCTGCGCCCGCGGTTCAGCCTCCCAGAGCGGATTGCAACACGCACCGAGCCCATGCCACGCGCGCGGGGGGAGCGGCAAGCGACGCGCCTTGCCAACGACAGAGCATCTCGCCCCAAAGGCACCTGGCCACACACAGGACCGTCTGCTTTGCCCCTGGCATCGGGGTCTGACCCCGCGCGCAAGCAAATGCCAGCGCGCCCGCTTCGGCTTCCGCTCAGAAGCGCAGCCTCCGACGCAGAGGCGCCGTCGAGGCGCGCAAACGGATGGCGGCGAGCGCTGGGCCGAGGCCTCGCGCGCTGAACGAGAGCAGCAAGCAATGCACCTAGACAGCAGCAGCGAGACTCGCCCGGTGGGCACCTGGCCCCTCGATGGCCTGCATTGCCCGCGGCGTTGGAACCTGGCCCCACGCGCCGGCGCGCCGGCGCGCGCGCCTCGGCCACCGCTCTGTAGATGCCTCCGAACGGACGGCGCCGAGCGCAGCACTGCGCGCGGTCAGCGAACGGAGCGGCAAAACGGAGCGGACGCCTGCTAGCCCGAGCGTCTGCAGAGGCGTCGCAAGGGCTCGGGGTCTCCTATCGATCCCGCCCCTGCCGGCTGGAGGCCGCGCTTCGACCTCCCGAAGACCCCCTTCCTGCCCTGTGCCCGCGAGCGCCGCTGGGCACTGCTTGGCGAGCCCCGCCAACCTCACAAACTGCGTCCAGCACCCACACTTGATGCAGAACAAGCGCGCCAGCCCACCAAGGCTCGCGCGAATCGCGGGAGCTCACCCCCTAGCATGGGGGCAGCCCTGGCGAAGGCGGCCGCGGCGGCTGGGCAGGGACTGCAGTCCGACAACCGCCGTCGCCGCTGCTGCTGCCGCTCGGGCCCGCGCCGCCGGCCGCATCTGGGCCGCCGCCGACGACGCCTTCGCCAGCGGGAACGGACGAGGCGTCCGACTGGCTGGAAAGCAGCGCCCCGCCAGCCGCGAGAAGCGCCTCCGCCGGTGAATCTGCGCCCGAGATCCGCGCGCCACCGGCGGCGCATGGGCCCGAGATGGCCTCGCCGCGACCGGCGCGCTCGAGGCGCGCCCAGACCGCGTCGCCGATGTCGGTTCCCTAGCCAGGTGTCGCGGCGCCCGCGCGTGCATCGAGGGCAGTCGGGGCACCCGCAGTGGCTCCTCCAGCGAAGCTGGCATGCTCGCCAGTCGCAGCGGACACCGTCGAGGTCTTGCCCGACATGTCCGTCGGCCGCCGCGAACTCGGCGTCGCCCGCTTTCGCGGGCGCCCCCAGCCAGCGGACAAGCTTCTCCATGAAGCGGCCCAGGCGGCAGCTGCGGCCTCGCAGGGCGCCCGCGAAGTGAAGGCGCGCCCCCATCGCCGGCCCGAGCGCCAGCGCAATGGTTGCCACGCCGCGATGCGATCCGCACGCGCGCCCGCCAGGCTCGCGCGCGCCTTCGCCTCGTGAAAAGAGAGGTTGCCAATGCAAACTTCCTTCCAGGGCTCCCCGCAGGGCCTCTGCCATCCCAGGCCCCACGCCTTGCCTGCGGCGGCGCCCTCGAGGGGCGCCCAGCAGTCGGTGAACAGCCCGAAGGGAGGCAGACTACCCTGAAAGGGCTCGACGGCCGCGCGGAGCCCAGCCGCCCCCGACTACCGGGGGAAGGGCCAAGGCAAAACCCCAAGAAGGCTGACGGCCACAGCGTCGCGCCCCACGACCGCGACTGCCCAGCCGCCTCGCGCGGAGACTAGGCCTAGGTCCTGGCCCTCAAAGCCGCCGTCGGCGAAGAGGTCGCCCGCCAAGGGCATGCCGACAAGGTCCGCCCCGCCGCCCTTCATGGCCGCGCGTTCCGCCGCCGCGCTCCGCCGCCGGCGCGCCCCGGAGCCTCGCGCGCCCGCCCGCGAGGACCGCGAGCCCGCGCTGCACGCGGCCGCCCCGCGCGCGAGCAGCCGGCGACGAGGCCGGCGTCGAGAAGGTAGGCCCCCGGAACGCTGCGGCCCAGCACGAAGCGACGCTCGCCGGCGTACGCGACGAGGGCCATGCGCGGGAGGCCCCGTGGATACTTGGTCAGGACGCTCCAATCCTGGTCGATAGCCACGTCCACCAGCTCGCACGCCTCCCACAGGTCGATTAGCTGCAGCTGCGCCGCCCCCTTCTGGAGCGCGAAGCCTCCGACCGAAGCGCCCGCCACCATGCTGCCTCCTCGGCGGCGCGCCCTCGGCCCCCCCAGAATGCGCCAGCGTGCCCAGGGTCGATCTCGGAGCCCCACGAACTCGGCCCCATAGAGGAGGTGGCCAACAGCTCAGCCCGATGGGCCGAAAACCCCCAAGGGGCTTGGGGGCGCGACCGCGGGCGCGTCGGCGATCGCGTCTGGCCCGAAGCCGAGCCCCTCGCACTCCGCGCTAAAATCGATGATGGTCTCCAGCATGTCGTCGCTGAGGCCCGCCGCCCCACCAGGATTTCGGCGGTCGCTACCGACCCCCGCCCCGCGGGGGAATGCGTCGGCTGCCTTCCGCGCCCTCTCGGCCGACCCCTGGGCAAGGCCTCCGAGCGGGCGGCGGCGGCCCCCTTCCGCGCGCGCTCGCCACACTTGAGAGGCCCTCAGAGCGGCGAGCACTCTCGCGCGCTCTCGGCCGCGCGCAGTGGCCCAGATCCCTCGCTGGGGGCCCAGCCACGAGGGCCGCGTCGATAGGCGCGCGGGCCGCGTCGATAGGCGCGCAGCCCGCCGCCGCCCGCTTCAATTGAATGCTTGATCCGCCCCTCGAAGCCCTGACCCCGCGCGGCAGCAAAGGCCGCGCCCTCCGCCTCCGCATCAGTTATCGCTTCGACTGCCCATTCGCCCAAAGGCAGGGGCTCTGGGCGCGCGGCCGCCAGGGCCACCGACGCGGCCCAGCGGGCGCTTAAGGGTTGCCCCTTCCAAGCTCGGGGGCCTGGAGCCTTATGGCGCAGTCGCCCTCCGCGCTTGAAGCCCTGGCCGGCGCTGCCGACGCCGGCGCCACCGCCGTCGCTGCCGCTGTTTGGCGAGCCCCCCCCGCGGTGGCGCACGCAGCCCTTGACCGACCGAATGAAGCCGCAGTGCGTCTCGCCGGCCTCGGCCCAGCGGTCGGGGTCGATCACCGCCAGATCGGTCGAGAGCTGCTGATACGAGGCGCGCGTCGCCTCCGCGGCCGTCCAGCCGCCCTCGCAAAGTCCCGCCGCCTTGGCCCAGCGCGCGGCTGCTCGCTCGCCGAAGGGCCTCGGCTGATGGGCAGCGCCCACTGCTGCGCCGCCGCCCGCGGACGCCAGGGGCTCTCCGCCAGCTCCACCATCTGCTGGGCCGCCAGCTGCTGCGCCTGAGTCGCTCGGGTCGCCCTGAGCGCTACATTAGGCTTCGGCGCCCACCCAGTCGCCCTCGCGCTGCCCGGGGCGCGCGCGCGCGCGTGGCGCGCGCAGACGTGCAACCGCTCATCGCGGCCCCGCGCTGCGCCGGTGGCGCGCGCGCGGAGGGGGGGGCCAATCTCGCCCGAGACGGCGCAGGGCCCCCCTCGCACCCGCCGCGCCCACGCCCGCGGCACTCCATCCCCCCTCGCCCGCATCGGCGGGCACCGCGTGCGACGCAGAGCGCTGGGGGGGGAGGCTGCATGAGCGTCGCGGTGAACCGGTCGCCCCCGACCACGCCGCTCTCGCGGTTCGCGCGCAGACGGAGGCCGTTGGCGGTGGCCTCCCGCGACGTCTGGGGCGCCATTGGGAGCGGCCCGTCGCAGCCCCCGCGCCCCGCCCCCACCATCGCCTGGACTGGCGATAGTAGCCGATGGCCTCGCGGGCCCCCCCATCCCAGCTGACGCGGTCGAGGAGAGAGGCAGCTGGGAGAAGATGCGCACCATGTCCTGTCTGCCGCCTGACCTGCGACGCCACGCTGACGAGCGAGCATCGATCGCGCCCTGCGCGCGACCCTCGAATTCCCGCGCAAGGCCCGCGGCGACGTGGATGGGCAGGCCCAGCATGCGGAAGATGTCCAGGGCGCAGAGGCCCATCATTGCCCGTGTCCTCGCGCCGGTTGAGGGCTGCTCGGGCACGAAGCCCAACTCAGCGCCCGGCACCCCATGACCCGCTTGGGCCCGTGCTTCCACGCGCCCGGACTCGCGCCGCGCAGGGCCCCAGTCGAGCAGGGAGCTCTGGGCCGCCCCCTCGACCGAAGCAACAGACGGCGCCAGCTCGAGGCGAACCTGCGAGAAGTAATCGCTCAGGCGCATCAACTCCTTGCAATTGTAGCCCGCCGCGGGCCCCTTGATGGGTCGAGCGCGCGCCTGGGCCCCGAATCTGAAGCTCGGGGGGGGCCCGCAGCCCCTGCGGAAGGCCTCGTCGTCAGGGTCGACCTGGCACGCCCAGACGAGCTCGTCTCCACGGCCGCGCAGAAGTCCTGGGACACGTCGGCGAGGTCGTCGGGGCGCTGGCACCCCGTGGCTCAATTAGTTTCCGCGCTGACAATAAAACCAATCCCGCTCGGAGGCCTCCTTCTCTAGAAAGATCTGGAAAGCGCGCCCCCCCCCCCCCCCGAATGACGACGAAGCCCCGCGCCTTGCCAAGCCAGCGCGCCGCATGCTCGTGGAGCCCGTCGGGCTCGACGCTCCAATCGCCCGCCCTGCCCAGGGCCCCCCAGCGCGGGCGAGTAGCGCACAAGCGCCCCGAATGACCGACTTGCCGTTGTCGCCCACGTCGTCGCCGCAGAAATACACGGAGCCGAGCAGGCAGCCACCAGGTACCGCGCCATTGACGCGCGCGACCGCGGCCCCACCGTCGCCCGCGCGGCAGCTCCCCTTGGCGACTCTTTCCCTGGGGCCGCACATGCCGAGGAAGGAGCGGACTGCGACGCCCGCGCCGCCGCCGGGCGCTCCGCGCCCCCGCGCCCCGGCAGCAGCGACGCCTGGGGCGAGGACTGCGCGCCGTCCAACCCGGCGCCACCACTGCTCCTTCTCGATCGCGCGGCAGCTGCCGAGGCGGCACAACTGGAAGCGAATGGCGCCCCCGAGATGAAGCTGAGACACCATCTCCAGCTGAGGGTCGCTCTGCTCGAGCGCGGCGCGCGAGCCCCGGCCGCCGCCGTCGAGGCCGGCGACGGCGACGCCAGGCTCGCCGCCCACGCCCCCCCCCCATGTGCACGAGCCCCGCAGCGCGGAGCCCCTGTGGGAGTCTGGCCACGCCGCGGCCTTGGCGGCTGAATCGTTGGGCCGCGCGGCGCCGCCGTCCGCGCCAGCAACCGCTGCTTCCTGTCCGCGGGCTCTCCGGGGAACTTCGGGCCGACCATCGCGACCGCCGAGAATTGTCCTGTCGTGGCACCTAGTGGCCGCTATCGGCCTGTAGCAGTCGTTCAGCGGCACTCAGTTGCCTTTGGCGGCCCCGAAGATTGCCATTTAGCGGCGCCGAGCGGCCCCTGCTGTCTCCGAGAAGAAGCATTCAGTGGCACTCAGCGGCCGCTAGTGGCTCCGAGAATTGCCATTTAGTCGCGCTGAGTGGCCGCGAGTGGCCCCGAGAACTAAATGCCATATAGCAACACTTAGTAGCCCGAGATCTTCCATGTAGTGGCACTTAGCGGCCGCTGGCGGCTCCGAAAATGACCATCTAGCAGAATGGAATGGCCGTTCGTGGTTCCGAGAATGACCATTTGGAGGCGCACGGTGGCCGCGAAGCTGGGCCACAGGCAGGTCAATTACACCAGAGAACAACCTCGATCCGTGGACGGCTTGAAAATGAGACTGTGGATCTTGAGATCGATTGAGAGATCGATTGTGAGATCGACAGTGGAATCGATAGTGAGGGCGATTGCAAAGTCGATCCCGAGACCGATAAAGAAGTCGACTCGATGAGATCGATCGCGAAATCGATTGCGAGAACTCGGGCGATGTATAGTGAATTCGCTTGCGAGGTCGATAATGAAATCGACTATGAGATCGATCGATGGTGAGATCGATAGAGAGGTGGGCAATGAGATCGGTAGTGAAGTCGATCGATCAAAAGACCGACCAGGAACTCGGGAATTCGGGGGCCCCGCCGCCCACCGAAATCTGCCCGGAACCAATAAACAGGAACCCGGGAACTCGGAACCCGGAACCTTGGAACCCAGCCTGCTACCAAAATCGGCCGAAAACTTTCGCCTAATCGTTCGACTTCCGCTAGGGCCCCTTCAGTGCGAGCACTGATTGGGGAATCAGGGCCCGGGGTCGCCGACCTCCGCGAAACCGCGGGCGCGCGAGCGAGACCGCCGGCCCCATCGGGGCCGCAAGCGCTCGCGCCGCTAAGTGCCGCTATCTTCAACAAAAATCAATTCGGAGACATTCTACAAATCCCCAAGTTGGCCACATAACCTCTTCCTCCTCCACGTCGCACCTCTCCTCCATAATGTCGTTGACGAGGGCGCCCAGATCGGGGCCCTCGAGGTGCAGCGACCGCTCGCCACCGCCGGCTTCGCCTCGCTCCGCCGCTGAGCCAGCGGCGGCGACTCCATGCACCAGACGTCGAAGTTCGCGATCGCGCGCCCCCCACTGCATTGAAAACTCTGGGTTGGACATGCCTGAGGTCTGGTCGAGGGCGGAGAGGAAGGTGAAGGAGCGCTGACCCTCGGCGAGGGTCTCGCGGGGGTCGCTTGCCGCCGCTGGGGCTGCCGCCGCTGTCACTGCCCCAGCGCCGATACATCCACCCCGAGCATCCCTAGCACGGTTTCGTTGGTGCTTGACCAGGAGATTGTCACTGAGGGCCTGGACCTTCTTCTTGGCGGTCTTGCACTGCTCGCGCTTGCCCTCGAGCTCGACACTCTTGAACTGGAGCGCGCCCATCTCCTGCGTGATGACGCTGGCATGCCGCCCAAGCGCCTCCGCCGTGCCCTTCTGGCCGCTGCGCTTGCGCTCCAGCTCGCTGAGCAAAACGGGCGCGGGCTTCTCCTCAGCGAGCCCCAAGTCGAGTTGTTCTGCCTCGCGGCGCCCGGCAGCAATAACCTTTTCCGCACTTTGCACGATCTCCCACGGGTTTCTTGATATCGCCCCGTAGCTGGCCAAGACGACGCGCGCGCTCATATTTGCCCTGCGACTGGGCGTCGGCTACTCGAACTGCTCCGGCGTCGCTGCCTGACGCGTGCGCTCTGGCTTCGAGTTTCTTGGCCTTCCGCCGCGACCTGTTGAGCTCGTGGGTTCCTTGGCGCCCAGTCGCGACGTACCACTCAACCACGAGCCCCCAGATCCTTGTTCCCACCGATCATATCTGCAGCTGCGACAAACGTGCCTGGTGTCCCGATTCTTCTTGGCTCCGCATCGTGGGCAATCCCAGGTGTTGGGCTGGTTGCGTGCGCCGCCGCTGCCGCCTGTCGGACCGCCGCCTGTTCTGCCTCCCTTGCTGCCCCTGCCGCCGCCACCGCGCGCGGCACCTCGAGCGCCGCCGCCACGCCCCGCCATTGGTCGAGCCCGCGCAAGCAAGGCTCCCAACTGGGCGATTGGGGCCAGGTTAGGAACATGAAAGGGCCGCGTCCGCAAAGGCATCGCTGGAAGCTGACACAAGAAGTGGCGCGACGGCCATGACCAGCCACACAGGTCCAGACACCTGCCCTGCTCGCGCAATGTTGGACAAAACGCCTACGATTGATGCGGATGATGATGATGATGATGATGATGATGATGATGATGCTGATGGTGATGGTGATGGTGATGATGCTGATGATGACGATAATGGCGATGTTGATGCCAATGCCGATGCTGATGCGGATGGTGACGATACTGATGATAGGGATGATGCAAATGGTGGTGCTGGTGGTGATGATGCTGATGAGAGGACGATGACGGTGCGATGATACCGACGATGTTGGTAATGATGGTGACGATGATGATGGTGATTCTGATGGCAGCGCTGATGATGGCGATGGTGATGACGATGTTGATGACGATGACGATGATGAGAACGGTGCTGATGGTGATTGTGATGGTGGTGATGACGACGATGACGATGACTTTGACGATGATGATGCCGATGATGATGGTGGTGGCGATGATGATGATGATGATGATGATGATGATCATCATGAGTATGAGTATGCTGATGATGATGATAATGATGATGCTGATGCTGATGCTGATGCTGATGATGGTGATGATGATGATGGTGATGATGATGATGATGATGATGATGATGATGATGATAATAATAATGGTGGTGGTGGGGATTTTCCCACCGCGCAACTGGCGACGCCGATCCGACGACCGACGGCCGACGGGGAGCCCCTGTGGGGACGACAAGGCTCACCGCAAACCCGATTATTAGGACGGACGCGAACACCCGCGCAAGCACCTCTATGGCCCACAGGCGGAATATCTACCCCAGGGAGTACACGAAGAAGACGAAGAAGCGAGCCGCACCCAAAAAGCAGAACCGGCCACCCACGATGAACACCACGTACTGGTGACAATCTCAGGACCGAGGACCATCAACAGCAGGATTGAGGCACTCACGAACGTCCTGCGGACCTCGTCGTAATACAGCTGCAGCTCTACCTCCGACTCCGTAGCACCACATATACGGCCAACGCAGCCAATGAACTCACCCTCCGTGATCACACAGTAGCTGTTAATGAACAGACTGAGCGGAATCCCGTGCGCCGCCGATCATCACCAAGAGCTTGCTCATCGTAGGGCCAGAAGAAAGACGACGAATCGCCCGACCAAAAGCGGATCTCACGACGAACAGGACGCGGCACCTCCAGACATCCAGCACGCCGAGGCTCCCCGACACCAACGGGCCGAAGACCAGGGTGCATTCCTTTACGATCGACTGCACCAGGTACCACACGAAGCAACACCGCCTCGAACTCCGCCAGAGCGCTGCGAAGACGACCAGCGCCATCAACATCAGCAGGACCTCGAACCGCTCCGCATGGCACCCGAGCCTCACGAGAAAGAGGGACGCCAGCGCCAGGAAGAGAACAATGAGCAGCGTGTCCTTCACCATGCTACTCAACAGCCGCAGGAACCTGAAGCTGAACGCCACTATCATGCACTCCGCCAAGTTCTTGCAGCAGGATGCCCGTCGACACGTCATTGCTAATCACGCCCGAGTTAGCGGGGAGGAAGACAGGGGCCGCCTTGTTGAAGGGGAAGGGCGGCACGACTGGCAGGACCAGAGGAGGACCATCTCGAGGGTCAGCAGCAGCTCCATCCAGAAGGTCATGTTGGCGCGACTTCTTCGCAGTATAATGGTGGTGGTGGTGGTGGTGGTGGTGGTGGTGGTGGTGGTGGTGAGGAGGAGGAGGAGGAGGAGGAGGAAGAGGAGGAGGAGGAGGAAGAGGAGGAAGAGGAGGAGAAGCTCGAGTGAGGAGGCGAGCGCGACAGAGGAGGAAGGAGACGGAGAAGGCGGAGAGACGACGACGGGAGGGAAACCCGCTGCTCCGACGTCGCACTTCTTCGTGGCACGGTTCTCCGTGGATCTCGGCGGGGCCAACTTTCCGTCCTGAATCGTTGTTTGACTGTCCTAGGGCCAGGAAACGGCATACAAAATCAGACAATGGCTAACATCTGGACGTCACTATTGTGGTCGAATTGCCTTGATCATTCCTTGCGTCGCGTGGATCCGCGGGAGGAAGACAGATAAGCGGAGGAGACAAAGCAGACGGAGGAGGACGTGGGGATTGACCACCGCGCTCGGGGCTCTGTCACGGACCCCTCCGGGCTTTCGGCAACAATGCTGGGCGATTTTCCGCCGGCTTTCCGAGTCCTCTGAGGTCGTCGGAGGTGGAAAGATCATGGAGGACTGCAAGGAAGAACAGCAGGAGGAGGAGGAGGAGGAAGGGGGGAGAGGAGGAGGAGGAGGAGTAACAAAAAAATGAGGCAGAGGAGGAGGAGGAGGAGGATGAGGAGGAGGAGGAGGAGGAGGAGGAGGAGGATAAGGAGGTGGATGATGAGGAGGAGGAGGCTGGCTGGCTGGCTGGCTGGTTGGCTGGCTGACTACTCTGCATGTGGCCGAATCTCAAGATCTGAATCATGAATGTGACCGCAGGGCGCGTGTGAGGCATTCTGCTCACATCGCTGTCAAAAGACCTCGAAGGAACCCCATCCCCGCGTCGACACGGGAACATCTCGGGCGGAGCACGGCACAGGGTCGAGGAGGAGACGGAGGAGGAAGAGGAGGAGGAGCAGGAGGAAGAAGAGGAGGAGGAGGAGGAAGAAGAGGAGGAGGGGACCGACGCCCCATCCCCCTCCTTACCGTACGCCTCGCCCGACGCACTCCGCACGCCCGACCCCCTACCAGCACTACCTCGACTACGCGGACAGCGCTACCCTCACGGACGGCTGGACTGCCCATACCCTACAGTTAGGCCCTACAGCCCCCTGCCCCACGACCCCCCACCCGCCCTCCAAGACAGCCCCAAGACCCCGCACTCAACCCGCCGACGGCTACCGCGACCCACCACCACGACGGCCCCTCGCCCAAGTCGACGGCTCCCACGACCCACCACCACGACGACCCCACGACGGCCCCCCGAGGCGGCCCCAACGACGGCCCCCACGACGGACCCCACGACGGACCCCCACGACGGACCCCCACGACGGGGTCCTGGAGCCTCGATCCCAGATCGTGGGTCCTCCTCCTCGACCTGCCCTCCTCGGCGGCCGAAGGGGAGGAGCGCGTCTCCTTGCCGCCATCCTTGCCGAGCATGCCCGCCTGATCTTGGGGGGGTGGGGAGGGGGGGCATCGCTGGCCGCCGCCGCCGTCCTCGGCGAGGAGGCCGCCCTCCTCGACGCCGCCGTCACCCAGAGCAGGAGGAGGAGGAGGAGGAGGAGGAGGAGGAGGAGGAGGAGGAGGGGGAGGACGAGCAGGACCAGTGCAAAACCAAGAGTCATCAACGATGTTGGGATTAACCCTCCCTCCAAGCTCCCTCTTCACAGGCCCCCACAACGGTTCATTCCCATTGAAGGAACTGCCCCGTTGGAAGACAACCGTTTGAAGATCCTGAAGCATGCCAAAACATTGTTCTCGGGACTTCAACGCGACGTATCAGCCTAACTGCTGCGCCTTGACGATCTGGAATCGCGCCAGGGCGCCGTTTTTTGGGGACATCACCACCGCGAATCAACATAACTGTTGCACCCGCGTAATCCCCCATCCTGCCGAAATACTATGCATGCCTGGTACGTTGATCACTACAAACCGTGAAACTATTACATTAACAAAAAATGTGCGCGGCGCTACGGCGAGAGCGACACTTTGAAAACGACCCGCCCTCAATCCGTGAAACTCGCTGCACGCGGCGCTAAAGCGAGAACCACATTTTGAAAACGACCCGCCCTCAATCCGTGAAACTCTTGCATTTGTTTAACGAATGTGCGCGGCGCTATGGCGAGAGCCAATTTAAAAGGAACCGTCCTCAATCCGTCAAACTCTTGCAATGTTTAAAAACGAATGTGCGCGGCACCAAGGCGAGAGCGACATTTTGAAAACGGCCCGCCCTCAATCCGTGAAACTCTTGCAAAATGTTTTAACAAATGTGTGCGGCGCTAAGGCGAGAGCCACATTTTGAAAACGGCCCGACCTCAACCCGTGAAGCTCTTGCAAAGTGTTAGAGCGACTGCGCGCGGTGCTAAGGCGAGAGCCACATTTTGAATACGGCCCGCCCTCCATCTGTGAAACGATTGTCACTTTTTACGCTTCAGAGTCATAATGGTGAGGAAGTCTCAGGTGAAACGCCCGGCCCGCCCTAAAAACTGGCCTCGGGGTTCGACAGGGAGGAGATACCTATAAGGAATAGGAATGGAGGAGGAGGAGGAGGAAGAGGAGGAGGAGGCCCTGGAAGAACCAGGAAGCTCGGACAACAAACAGCTGGCCCCGGGGCCCGCCGATGAACGACCAAGGATGCCGTCCTGGGCACCCTGCGCGTCGCAACGCGAGTGCCTGGAGGGCGGCGCCCCGCCGACAGCCCCCAAGTCGACCTCCCGTCGCGGATCGCCGCCTCCCGCCGAGAGCGTCCTCCCAACCCTTGGTGCGGTGCGCCGACGCGGCGAGGTTGACCCCCCCCCACCCAGGGGGTGTCCCCACCCAAATTCCCCCACGTTTCCGAAGGGTCAAGCGTGAGAGGTAGATCGGGGGCATCGGGGGGCAGGGGCTACCCAAATTCCCCCACGTTTCCGAAGGGTCAAACGTGAGAGGTAGGTCGTGGGCTTCGGGGGGCAGGGGCGACAAATCAGTCTACGAGCGCGTGCTGCAAGGGCAACTGCTTTTCCGCTGATCAGTAGGCATGGGAATCCGACACCGCGCCCTTGAGGCACGAGTTGGAGTGTCCTCAGGTCCTATGGTCTAATTCCTTAAGCCTCAGTCCTCAATCCTGAAGAGTCTTTCAGGGGCCTGGTGACCCCAAATTGCCAAATCTCTTGGTGCTTGGCAAGTGCCTCCTGGCTCGCGTCGAATCGTGTCGCATGACTTCTTCGGGCCCACCAGGGCCCCAAGCCCAGCCAAGAGGGCCCCAAGAGGCCGCCCAGACGGTCCAAGGGTGCCCCGAATCGCCGCACAATCGCGCCAGGAAGCTCAAGATGACCTCAAGACGGCCCAAGAAGCCTTCGAGACGATCCAAGAGCCTTCCTAAGAGCCCCGAGAAGCCAAAATCATTAATGTTCCTTAGGTTTTTCATCGTGTTTGGGGTCCTCCACTGTTCGAGCTTCCGACGCTCCAGGACGTCTCAAGACGCCCCCAGTACCGCTCCAAGACGTCCCCAGAGGTCCCCCAAACGGCCCAAGACGGCCCCAAGAAGGCCCCGAGACAGCCCAGTAGGCGCCCAAAACGGCCCAAGACTGCCCCAAAACGGCCCCAAGTGGGGCCCAAGAGGGGGAGCACAAACGGAAAATACAAGCCTTCCGCGCCAAGAGGCACCAAGGAGCGCTCCAAGAGGCCCCCACGAGGCCCCTACGAGGCCCAAAAGAAGCTCCCAGAGGCTTCAAAAATCCCCTGGGGCTTCAAAACTGCCTCCAGGAGGCCCACGGGAGGCCTCGACGAGATCCCAACGAACATCCAAGAGGCCTGAGACCCATAACCCGGGCACGACGGCGGGATGGGCCGAAGTCCAATCGATTCGCTGCCTCCTGTGGTCTTGCCGCAGGGGTGCACGGCGTGCCACATGTCTGGCAAGTTTCCGGCTCTTTTCTAAAAAACTGCTCTGGGGTCTCGGTCCAACCCGCCAGCCACCCAGAGAGCTGCACACAGCCGCCGAAAAACCCAACTCCGTTCGCTCAATCGCCTCCAAGACGGCCAAGATGGCCCAAGATAGCCTCCAAGATGCCTTCAAGACGGGCCCCGAGAGAGCCCAAGATAGGCCCAAGGTGGCGCCCAAGGAGGCCCCTAAGACGGCCCAATGGGCCTCCAAGAGGTCCTCCACGAAGGCCCTAAGAGACCAACATTATATATATGTATATATATATATATATATATGTTCCAAGATGTTTGAAAGGTTTGGGCATTCGCATCAAGACGGCCTACCGACGACCCAAAACGGCCAAAGAGGCCCAAAACTCAAGAGGTCTCCAAGATGGCCCCAGGAGGCCCAAGAGGCTCCCAAGACGGCCCCCAAGGGACTTTCTGACAGCCCAAGAGGCCTCCAAGACGCCCAAGATGACCATCAAAACGACCCTGAAGCGCCCAAAGACGTCAGACGGGCCAGGAAAACCGTAAGACGCCAAAGGGGGTCCCCAAGAAGCCCCCAAAGGCACCGAAGAGGCCCAAGGAAGCCCTCAAAAGTCCTCCAAGAGGCTCTCAGGAAGCTCCTGGGAGGCCCAAATAATGACCCAAGAAGCTCTCAAACGGTCTCCCCATTCTTCTCCTCATCCTCCCTCTTCCTCCCTCTCATCCTCCTCCTCCTCTGGATTCCACAACGGCTGGGGCAACGCATGGTCCAATAGCGTGGCCAAACTTTGCCCAAACGTTTGGCCACCTGATAAGCGGACCCTAAAGAGGCAGGGGGCGGCGGTGACTCGCCGTAAGCGTCTTCGATATAATCGACCCCCACTGCGCACACAACGAAAAAAACACAACGCGAGTCGGGGACCGGGACCGGCCTGGCCCGGAGCCTGCCGCCCCGGAGAGCCCCAGAGGGCCCCAAGAGGACCCCAAGACGACCCAAGGTGGCCCCCAGGCGGCCCAAGACGGCTCCAGAGAGCGCCAAGACGGCCCAGGGGGGCGTCTGAAGGACGTCCAGAAAGCCCACCCCTCCAAAAAAGAGGGTTGGGCACAACCCGGTCTCCCCGCCTTCCGGCCGACGACGGCTCCGGGAGGCCAGTGTGGGAGACCAAGCGGGCCCCCCGAGGGCCCCCAGAGGCACGGGAGGGTCCCCTGACGGCCCGGGACGTCCCAGGAGAGCCTCAAGACGTGCCACGCGGGGCCCCAAGGTGCGCTCAAGACGGGCTGCAGGAGCGCCCTCTGGAGCGGCTCCAGGCGGGCGGCGCGAGGCGGGCGCAGGACTGCCAGGACATCGCTGGAGAAGGCCCCCAAAGGAGGCCCCGAGACGGCGCCAGGGTGCCCTAGCAGCGGGCGGCTTCCTACGAGGACCGCATCATACTCAGATGCTTATGATGGGCCTCTTTTCAACCACCACCACCACCACCACCAAAAGTTGGAGGGGTACGGGGTCCTCCTCCTCGTCCTCCTCCTCCTCCTCCACCACCTCCTTCCCCCCTCCGACTTGTGGTGGTGGTGGAAAACAGGCCCATCAGCTTACGCATGCGGTCGGGAACTGCTGCTTCGCGTGTCGCGGCAGCGGCCCCGGCGGCACGCCATGGCGAGCGGACAATGTGTGTCGCCCCGCCCCGCGGGTCGAAAGGATCGGAAATGTTCGGGACGTTGACGCCTGCGGACTCGGGTGTGGATAATGTGTCGCGCCGCAGCCTGGTGGGCCAGAACCGGCGAAGCGACACGCTAAGCCAAAGTTCCCGATCGTAGAAGTATACATGTCATCACGTCGAGAAGCCTGTAACCACGCGGGTCGTGCGCGCGTAACTAGGTTCTAAGCCCAGGAATTCGTGTCGCAGGTTGCGGTTGGGACTGACTGGGGCATTTACGGACTGTGGTCAAGGGCCTCACCTCATGCGGCGGGGTCCGCCATACGCACACCAGGCCTCAGGGCACCTCGGGCGCACCAGAGCAAGCAATCCAGGCGCAGCGCAATCACCACACTCGCTGCGCGAGCCGTCCACACAAGACACACCAAGCGCCCACGCAAACCACGCACGCATGTCACGATTGCTAGCTTCAGCTCCCACCTTATGAGATGCATGCCCCACCTTCTCCACCCCTACTCCTTGTGAATGAATCTCCCTCTGTTGCACCACCAAACGTGTCCGTAGGCCGGGCCGGGCGTTTCGCTTACCGTTTCCTTACTTCATATGTCGCCACGCCGTTTCTTCTGAAAACGCCTGGGAGGACGTAGCAGACACCACAGCAAGCCCACAGCAAACCCTGCGCCCCGCGCCCCAAATGGACGACGCAGACACCACGGCAAGCGCACTGCAAGCCCACCGCGCCCGGGGCGGCATTTGCCCTAGTGGCCGCGGCGCCCTCCCCAAGACGTAAGGCCGCGAGTCGGAACAACCGGCGCGGCAACATATTCACAGTCTCGAAACTGACACAACCCCAACCGTTCCAAGGATGGAGGGCTGGTGATTTTCAAAACGGGGCCCTCGCCTTCACGCCGCGCACATTCGATCTGAAAGAATGCAACGTTTACAATAATGAAGGCCCAGTGGTCTTAAAAATGTGCCTCTCGCGCTAGCGCCACGCACCAGTCGTCCTAAAAACTCACAGCGGTTCGTTTTCACAATACGGCGTTCGCCTGAGACTTCCTCTAAGACGATGACCAGAAATTCCACATGTGTAGCAGTTGCTCGGATGCTTTTCAAGATCACTCCAGAATTCTGAGACTGCTTACAAGGTACACGAATGGAGGGCAGATCTGTTCCGAAACGAGGCCATCGCTGCACACTTCCCTGAGCTTTACCATCCTCAACCCCTGCGCGCCATATTGCGAACTAGAACGATGGAGAGGGGGTCCTTGACAAAACGGAGCATGTAAAGGAGCCCTGGGACACACAAATCAACAGACACAAATAACAGGATATCCCCCATAGTTTCCCACATTTCGTCTTCCCCCCCACTTCCTATTGTGTCTGTCTGTTTCGTTCCCCTCCTGAAAATTGGAAGCATGGAGAGGGTCTCTTGGGGCCCTTTTGGGGGTCCTCTTGGGGGGGTCCTCTTGGGGCCCTCTTGGGGTTCCTCTTGGGGCCCTCTTGGGGGTCCTCGACAAAACGGAGCATGACCTGCATGGCAGGCCCGCCGGGAGCTTCCGTGCAGGAATGGCACGTCCCAGAGTGGCGCACAACTGCAGGAGCTCACGGGGAGGGGCCTCGGGACGAGATGTTTGAAGGGACCCAGGGATACACAGACAACTACGCACGAATCCCAGGATTCCCAATCTGTTTCCATGTCTTCTGGGTTGTCGTCTTCCCCCCCCCCCACACTTCGCATGTTCTCTCATATGTTCTGGGAATCAACGATTAATTCTGTCTGTGTGGTTTGTCCCTCCTGGGAGATGATGCTTTACTGCAGCATCGCTGACGCATCCTGGGATTACTCTGGTCCCCCTCCTCCTCCTCCTCCTCCTCCTCCTCCTCCTCCTCCTCCTCCTCCGCCTCCGCAGTCGGACTGTAATTCGGCAATATTGGGGCTGCAGTGGGACCCTGTGGAGCCGCATTTGAGTCCTCTCAGAAACCTCCAGCAGCCTCTTGTGGCCTTCTCGGAACCACCTTGGGCCATCCTGGGCCTCACTTGGGTCATCTGGGAGCCCTCTTGGGACATCTCGGCTGGAGCCGTCGAGGGGCCCTCTGCTCACAGAGCAGTCATGAGCCACGTTTGCACCCTCTTCGACTCCTCTGGGGCCTCTTTACACCTTCGACAGAACAGTTGGGAATCCCACGGAAAAATACGGTTTGACGTGGTCTTCGACTGATGTTGGTGAGCTTGGGTTTCTGATGAGCCCTCTGAGAGATTCCAAGAGGGTTCAACAGGCTCGAAGAATTGAAGCCTATTGAACACTCTTGGAATTTCTGATAAATCCTCGGGCAGCCTTGTTGGGGCACTTGGGCAGGCACTTGGACCTCTTGGAGGTTCCTGGAGCCCTCTGGGGCGTCCCAGGGCCGCCCAGACGGCCCCAAGATCTTGTCGAACGGCCCCGGGACGTCCCCGAGAAGCCCTGCACCCCGATGGGGGTGGCACCGAGAAGACGTGGTACTCCAGGGCATGTGCGCTTCTAGCATCCTGGCAAGCACTGCCACCAACAAGAGGCTGCTGAGAGGACAGTCTCTTGTTCCAGCGGGGGTGCCGCTGCTCTCCCGAGGGGCCTCGGGGAAGGGTAAAGAACGACGTGTCTCCTCCAGCACACGCGCTCCGCAGAGGCCTCGAAGCCTGCTCGCTGGCGACGCCGGCGCTCACTTGTTGAGGATGATGCCGTCGAACTTGGTCTGGAACCACTTCATCCCGTCGTCCTTCTTCAGTCGGTGCGCGAAACCGACCTTGCCGCGCTTTAGCTTCCTGAACATCACCCGGTTGCCAGGGCGCGAGAGGTGCACGTAGAAGTCCATGCCGTAGATGCCCGTGCTCGGGTCGTACTTGATGCCCAGGTCGACGTTAGAAGAAGGAACAACTGCATTGACATAAACTTTCGGAGATCCTCGCGGATTTCTTGGATCGGCGCTGGGCCCCCCTTCCTTGCGCGCGGAGCGAGACAGCGGCGGCGCCAGAGGCGCCGCCAGATGGGTCCAGCGCGAATCCAAGAAATCCGCGCGGATCTACGAACAATTCTGTTCAGGCAGTACTTCCTCATTCGAGATGTGCTCCGTGATGCCGAAGCCGAAGCTGCCGTTCTTCGCGAAGTTCCTCTTAACCAGCTCGTACTCCTTGACCTTGAGGCCCTTCTCCAGGATCTCCTCGGGGGGCAAAAAGATGCCGACACCTCTTCGTTAGAGCGATGAGAGGCTATTACGCCCGACTAGGGGTCATTAAGCCAGGTTAAACCCAGGATAAAACCCAAGTAAGCTGGATTACACGGATTTGGATGTGACTATGTCGGATCATGACGCTTTTCGATTGCGTATATACCATCGCCGATGCTGAGTTCAACCTCGCAAGAGTTGCGTCCTAACCTGGGTATGTTCGGACCAGGATCTTGGAAAGAATCCAGCTGCAGCGACGAAATCGGGAAAGGGGGAGGGGGAAGGGGAGTAGCGGTATCGGTATGCTTCTCTCCCCCGACTCCTCCGCCTTCTCACCCCGAACGGTCACGTGGCATGCGATCTTCTCGTTGCGCCTCACGCCGAAGGACCGGATGGTCATGCGGCACTTGGAAAAAACGGGCTGCTGCTCCGTCAGCTGCTCCAGGACCTTGGCCGCGCGCGTGAGCCTGTCACCGCTCTCCCCGACGCTGATGCTCGAGGAGGGAAAAATAGCATAAGCATAAACTGTTGGAGGTCTCTGCAAATGTCTTGGATTTACGCCGAGCCACCTCCCGGGCGCGCCAGGGGCGGCGCCGGAGGCGCCGCCAGAGGGCCCGGCGCAGATCCAGGAAATCCGCGAGGAGCTCCGAGAGTTGATGTGTATGCAGCTTTTCCCTCTTCGGGATGTTCAGGGTCAGCTTCTCCACCTTGATCTGCCTCATGGGGTTGTCCGACTTGTCGGGCATGGCCTATCACGCCCGAAACCACGAACGGGTACTGGCGGCACTCGGAGGACGCAATCCCTTGAGCCGATGGCTACGGCAGGATCCGCGAGCATCGACTCAGAAATCGGGTTCTGGCGCACGCTAATGTGGGTTAGTGATCTGTGGATTTGGCGCGTGGAGGCGCGTGGACGCCAGATCCACGGATCGGGAAGATACCCCGAAATGTGGGTCTGGTGCCGCCCAATTTGGCAATGGATCGCGTCGATTACGTGAAGGAACGGGGCCCGCCGCGAATCCACGTGCCTCAATCCATGTGTACGGCTCCTTGAGGGTCGAAGTGGAAAGTGCGTCAAATCGGGCCGCATCGGCACGGAGTCGAAGTCGGACCGGCCGAGCCAGCACGCACAGCAGCGCCGTGCGGGCATCGGGTGGCATCGGATCGTCGGAACGCCGGAATCGGACCGGAGCGGGCCAGCCCGAATCGATGTCGAAGCGGAACGATCGGATCGAAGTGGGCCCCGAGAGTGGAAACCAAAATATCCTGATGCCGCTATTCCGCAGACCTCTCACGGAGCGCGTTCTGACCAGCATCTCGAGCAGAATCCAGCCGTGGCGACGGAGGCTCTCCGGGACGAGCAGCGGTATATGGGTGCATTTCCCTCCCCTGATGGGGGGGGGTGACGAAGGAGGGAGCGACAAGGGATGGAGGATGAGGAGGAGGAGGAAGAGGAGGAGGAGGAGGAGGAGGAGGAGGAGGAGGAGGGAGAAGGAGGAGATGAGGAAGAGGAGGAGGAGGAGGAGGAGGAGGAGGAGGAGGAGATGAGGAAGAGGAGGAGGAGGAGGAGAAGGAGGAGGAGGAGGAGGAGGACGAGGAGGAGAAGGAGGAGGAGGAGGAGGCGGAGGAGAGGGAGGAGGAGGAGGAGGAGGAGGAGGAGGAGGAGGAGGCGGAGGAGAGGGAGGAGGAGGAGGAGGAGGAGGAGGAGGAGGAGGAGGAGGAGGAGGAGGAGGAGGAGGAGGAGGAGGAGGAGGGTGGACCACGGCGAGGCGTGGCGGCCTGGAGGCAAAGCCCTCCGCCGCGGGGCGCACGGCGTTTTGAGGGCCGGGGCCTCTCTGGGGCCTGCCCGCCTCCACGGCCACCCCTGCTTCTGCCTCGCGGGTCTGGGGATGAGCCATTCGCCCCTCCGCAACTGGCTGCCTTCCCCTCGGGGTGGCCATTCGTTTTCACGAGGCGAAGCGGCCCGTCGCGGGCCCCCCCCCCAAAAAAAAATGCCGCCCTTCTCGCCATGCCCCCTCTCGGGGGACGTCAGCACACCGCCTCACCGATCCTGGCAAGGCCGATCCCAGACCCGGGATCAGTAGGTGGGTGCGGGGGAGGGGAAGGGAGGAGGAGGAGGAGGAGCAGCAGGAGGAGCAGCAGGAGGAGCCGGCGATGTCACGGGTGCACAAGGCCCCCTCTAGCAATTCACCCCCTCCTGAAAGCGATCCTGGACCAGACCCGGCGGGCGCAGGCCCGCAAAAAGTGCAGCCGCAGCTCCCCCATGGAGAACCGAGCAAGGGCCGTTCGTTGATCGGCTCGGCAGGGCGCGGGCTCGATCGCCCAACCTTGGGGAAACCAAAATAGAAGTCAACAAATCCCCCCCCGATAATAACCACCCCGACACGGGAAGTCGTTTATCAAACGCGCCCAAAGAAAGAATCGAACAGGGCAGGGTTGTTTAGTAAACGCCCAGGGCCGTTTAGTAAACGCCAATTGTCTGGTCCTGAACGTTTTTCCTCTTTTGACAAAAGGCACTCATACCGCTACTCCCCGGACCTCTCCCTGGGTGCGTCCCGAACTTAGTTTCGAGACGAGTCCAGCCGTGGCGACGAGGGCGTCCCAGGAGGCCCCAAAAGGTGAAAACGAGGAAAGGGTACGGCTGGACACAGGGCAGCACAACATCCTTCATGAACATGAGACCCTCCGCTGGCCAACGTGAAGAACACTCGAGGGTACCCGCCCCCAGCATGCACAAGAACATCCAACAAGCACGAAAAACATTAGGGCACCCTCCCCGAACCGACCTCGATCTCATACCTCAGTCCGGCCACAGCAGTATGGGCACCTTCTCCTCCTCTGAATCTTCGCGCATCGCGCTCCGCGATGCGCAGCGCGCGGCTACGCGCCCCCTCGCCGCCGCCCCCCTGGAGAAGGCCAGCTCGGCGGCCTGGGCCGCGACGCGCGACGTGTGATTGTCCTCGCGCCCCTGAGGATGACCGGGGCCGAAACCCACTGCATGAAGCAGATTCCGTAGCTCCCTCCGCCCCCATTCCCTCTCCTCCTTCCGTCCTCTGTCCTCTGTCCTCCCTCTCTTCCTTCCGTGCTCTCTGGTTCTGCCTCACAGTCATGGGGCGCTCTGCCTTTCTGCTTTCGGCATTCCGCCAAGCATGGGTCCAGTAGTGATCCTTGTGCTGCTACCAACGTGTCTTACAAATGCACGGCTTATGACCTGACCTGACCCCCCCTTCGCAATCCCCTCCCCTTCCGTCCGATCCAAGCGGGCTGACTCTTGACGGCCCTGGGGCCCCATACCTGGGCCCCAGAGGCCGAAAGCGTGAACAAAAACACGCGCCCCTAATTTTGTTCGGCGCGCCCTGACGTTTGGTAAGGAGGAGGTGGAGGAGTACAATATCGGACTCCTCTTCCCGAAGCTGCCGTTGACGAACGAGGGCGCTTCCATACATGTCCCGTCGTCGCCGTGTCGTCGCCGTCGCCGTTGCCGCGTCATCGTCGGCGTTGCCGCCGTCGGCATCGCCGCCATCTTCCTTGCCCCCGTCGTCGCCGCCACCGCCGCCACCGTGGTCGCTGCAGCCGCCGCTGCTGTCATCGTGGCCACCGCCGCCGTCGTTGGGGAAGCAGGAAGGCACTCATACGGCTACTCCACGGACCTCTCCTGGGGTGCGTTCTGACTACAATTTCGAAGAGAATCCAGCCGTGTTGACGAAAGAAGGGCTGCCGTATCGGTACCTCTCCCTCCTCTGAGTCGTAAGTGCCGCCGCCGTCGTCATCGCCGTCGCCGCCGTCCTCGTCGGCGTCGGCGTCGTCGTCCTCGTCCTCGTCGTCGTCGTCTTCGTCGTCGTCGTCGCCGTCGCCGTCGGCGTCGCCGCCGCTGGCGCCGTTCGCTGCTGCTGCCGCCCGCGGGCCTTTCCGTACATGGCGGGCTCCCCAGCGGCGGCGCGGGCGCGGCCAGCTGCGCCCGGGGCGCCGGCAACAGGCCGGGCGTCGGGGCTGGGGGGCTTCCACGGCAGGGCGGCGGGCGACAACCACCACCTCGACGACGACTCCGACGACGACGACGACGACGACGACGACGACGGCGACGACGGCGACGACGGCGACGGCGACGACGGCGACGACCACGACCACGTCCACGACCACGAGGCACCGAATTGCCAACGGCGCCTGCATCCAAGTGCAAATCGGGAGTAGGGGGAAGAGAAATGAGCAGGAAGATCGGCTTCGGTTCCGGTACGTATGCGCACGCGCGCGATTGAGGCAGACCTACACGTTCGCGAAGGTGCTTCGGCCGAGGCTAAGGCCATGTCGGACAAAAAATCTGTCCCCGACATCAAATGATTTCTGACACTTTGCAAAAATAGTTCCAGAGCAATTGGCCGGGCCACTACAGAGGCGTTTGTATCTAAACATACCAGTGCCGACAAGGTCGTAGAGTGTGAATTGGCATGGGAAGCCCGTCGATAATTATCGCAATTACTTTTCCAATCGCAACTTGCGATAACACGTTCACCAGCAACTCCCATACCTTGGAGATAACATTGGACTCTTGCGGGTTCGAACGATCTCGATACACCGAACGGCACACATCCTAGGTATATGCCCTCCACAAGAATATACGCCACCGTGCCCCGAGGCACGAATTTGATTGGCACCAGGTCCATTCGAGTTCTCTGTAGTTGAATATTCTAAATGCTCTTCAAGGGTCCCAGACGTCCCACTGGGGAGCCTTGTCACATGACTCTCCGGGCGGCTCGCAAGCCTCTGTGGACGGTTCGCGAAATTTTTTCCCGAGAGCGCCAAGACGGCCCAAGAGGGTCCCAAGGCCCAAGAGACCCCAAAGATAGTCCAAGGGGCCCCGAGACGGCCCACAGGGGGAACGCCGAGGGCGGTCCCACAGGGGGATCGCCGGGGGCGGTCCCGGGGGGGGGTCCCGAGGCCAACAGGGCCTCGCCACCACGAGGGCTCGCGAACGTCGTCGTCACCGTCGTCGTCGTCGCCCTAATTCAGGGGCGGCGGCACCAGCCGCAAGGCCTTCGCAATACAATGGCAATCGACACGCACATCCAATTTGCAATTGGCCCATCGCTCGCTCGCGGGCCCCTCTGTGCTGATCCCCTCTTTTCCCAGATCTGCGTTTACAGAGCTAGGCCTATCCCTGGCCCGTAGTCCCTGCCCCCCAACCTCAACGCTCCACAGACCCCCGACGTCGTGTTTGTTTGAACGTGAACTCCAGAAGGTCCGGACCGTTTCCCTGAAACCCGGCTTTGATCCCGAGTCGTTTTGGAACGCAACCTGGGGCCCGCTGAAGGCCCCCAGAAGCCGAACATGGCAAAAACTTCCGTCGTGATTTTCGCAATCACAAGAAATCTACTTCATGCCCCCTCCCTCTTCAACGTTTGTTTCCCCTTTGCTTCGCCTTGCCCTTCCCGCCCTGGGGTTCGAGAAACGAAACGGGGGCAAGAGAAGGACCCATCCCCCGCGCTCGCCCCAAGCGGGGGGGGAGAAGGGCTGGCCTCAGCCCGCGCGGCCCGCCGCAGCGCGATGGCGGCTCGGAAACCGCAGACGGCAACAACCCGCGACGAGAAAAGTTACGAGACCACACTTTGCCGCTGGAGGCTGGCGGCAGCACGCGCGCACGGATGAACATCGCCTTGGCGATGACAAGCGCCAACCAATACGATTGCCAAGACTACAACCATTACGTCAGGAAATACAACAACTCCGGCGACAACCGCAGCCAATACATCAAAAACGATACCAGAGACGACAGAAAAGCCAAGCACCAGTGCTACAGCCAGTAGCCCATTGCATATGAGTAGTAGTAGTAGTAGTAGTAGTAGTAGTAGTAGTAGCAGCGGTAGTAGTAGTAGTAGTAGTAGTAGTAGCAGTAGTAATTGTAGTAGTAGTAGTAGTCGTCGTAGTCGTAGTCGTAGTCGTAGTAGTAGTAGTAGTAGTAGTAGTAGTAGTAGTAGTAGTAGTAGTAATTGTAGTAGTAGTAGTAGTAGTAGAAGTAGTAGTCGTAGTAGTAGAAGTAGTAGTAGTAGTAGTAGTAGTAGTAGGAGTAGTAGTAGTAGTCGTCGTCGTCGTGGTAGTAGAAGTAGAAGTAGAAGTAGAAGTAGTAGTAGAAGTAGAAGTAGAAGTAGATTTAGTAGTAGTAGCAGCAGTAGCGGAAGTAGTAGTAGTAGTAGTAGTAGTAGTAGTAGTAGTGATCGTAGTAGTAGTAGTAGTAGTAGGAGTTGTTGCTGTTGTCGTCGATGTTGTTGTAGTAGTAGCACTAGTAGTAGCAGTAGTAGGGGTAATCGCAGCAGCAGCAGTAGCAGAAGTAGCAGCAGTGGTGGTAGTAGTAGTAGTAGTAGTAGTAGTAGTAGCAGTAGTAGTAGTAGTAGTAGTAATTATATAAGTAGTAGTAATATTAGTAGTAGTACTGGTGGTAGTAGTAGTAGTAGTAGTACTACTAGTAGTAGTAGTAGTAGTAGTAGTGGTAGCAGTAGTAGTAGTAGTGGTAGTAGTAGTAGTAGTACTACTAGTAGTAGTAGTAGTAGTAGTAGTAGTAGTAGTAGTAAGAGTAGTAGTAGTAGTAGTAGTAGTAGTAGTAGTAGTAGTCGTAGTTGTTGTAGTAGTTGTAGTAGTAGGTAGGTCGGTCGGTAAGTGGGTAGATCGGTAGGCAGGTAGGGGGTAGGTAGGGAGGTAGGTAGGTAGGTAGGTACCAGTAGTAGTAGTAGTAGTAGTAGTAGTAGCAGTAGTAGTAGTAGTAGTAATAGTAGTTGTTGTCGTAGTAGTAGTAGTAGTAGTAGTAGTAGTAGTAGTAGTAGTGGTGGTAGTAGTAGTAGTGGTAGTGGTAGCGGTAGTAGTAGTAATAGTAGAAGGTGCAAGAGTAATAGTAGTAGTACTAGTAAAAGTAGTAGTAGTAGTAGTAGTAGTACTTGTAATAGTAGTAGTAGTAGTAGTAGTAGTAGTAGTAGTAGTAGTAGTAATCGTGGTAGTATTAGTACTAATACTAATAGTAGCAGTGGTACTGGTAGTGGTCGTAGTAGTCGTAGTAGTAGTACTAGCAGTCGTAGCCGTAGTAGTAGTAGTAGTAGTAGTAGTAGTAGTAGTAGTAGTAGTAGTAGTGGTAGTAGTAGTAGTAGTAGTCCTAATAGTCGTAGTAGTAGTAGTAGTAGTAGTAGTAGCAGCAGGTAGTAGCAATCGTGGCAGTAGTCGTAGTAGTAGTAGTAGAAATAGTTGTAGCAGTAGTAGTAGTGGTAGTAGTGGTGGTGGTAGTAGTAGTAGTAGTTCTAGTGGTAGTGGTAGTAGTAGTAGTAGTAGTAGTAGAGGTAATAGAAGTAGCAGTAGTAAGAAGTAGTAGCAGTAGGAGTCGTAGAACTAGTAATCGTAGTAGTAGTAGTAGTAGTAGTAGTAATAACAATAGTAGTAGTGGTGGGAGTTGTAGTAGTAGTAGTAGTAGTAGCAATAGTAGTAGTAGTAGTAGTAGTAGTAGTAGTAGTAGCCGTAGTAAAAGTAGTAGTAGTAGTAGTAGTAGTAGTAGTAGTAGTAATGACAATAAACAATAATTGCTGTTGTACTGGTAGTAACCGCAGCCAGGTTGACCGCACTCTGCTTGAAATCTGCTTGCGCAGAGGATCGTCGGGAACCCGATGGAACTCCCATGAGTTCGTGAATATTCCTGCGGTTTCGTGAGGAATCTTGGAGAAACCATAGGGAGCATGGGGAACCCCCAGGAACACAAAGAAACCCTGAGAACACATTGGGGCTTCAGGAACACGCAGGAATCCAA
>CAUYUJ010003236.1:398200-430700 GCA_963575745.1 Prorocentrum cordatum
GTATTTGTGTCGCCTATGATTTGCAGATGCTTCATACACGAGGTGGGGTGTATATGTTGTGTATATGTTGTGTTGTGAATATGCGCAGTGCACATGGTTTGTATGGTGTCCCGATATGTGTTGCATACGTGTTGCGTATGGTGTGGGTACGTTGTGGCTACGTGTTGTACACGTGTTGTATAGATGTTGTATATGATGGTACTTGTGCTGTGCATGTTGTGTATGCGTTGGCGTACATGTTTGTATATGGTTTGTTGTGTTGCAAATGTGTTGTGTACAATGTACATCCGGTTTGTAGATGTGTCGTATATGTGCTGTGTTTATATGCATACGTAGACGTATTGTGACTATGGCGTGTATATGTTTTGCACGTGTTGCGCAGATGCTGTGTATATGTATTGAACACGTGTTGCGCACGTGTTGCCCATGTTTATTATATGGCGCGCATACATGTTACATGGTTGCAAGTGTGTTGGGCATGCGGTGCAGATGACGTGTAACTGTGTTGTGTATGTGTTGTGCATTTCGTATATGATTTGTACATGGTTTCGTTTCGTGTAAACGTTTGTGCATGTATTGGAAATGCGTTGTGTAAGTTGTGTTTTTTGCGCTGTATATGTATTGTATATGGTTTTGTATGGTGTTGTACGAATTCTGCGGGTGTTGTACATGTGTATGCCGGATTCCTATGTGTGTTGTGTATGTGTCGTATACGGTTTGTGTCTGTCCTACGCGTTGTATAATATGTGTATAGGTGTTGTAAATGGTGTGTCGATTGTCCGGGTAGAACTTGGATTGGTGCTGCGTGTGTACTGCGCCCGTGTTGTATACATGTTGTATACGTGTTGTATATATGGTGTGTATGGTTTGCATATGTTTCGCACATGCGTTATACATGGTGTGTGTAAGGTGGTGGATATGTGCTATGAACGATTCTCACAACTTGTTGGCCATATTTACCTACGTGCATTGCATACGTAGTGGATATGTGTTACTTATGTTGTGTACACGTGTTGTACAGGTTGTGCGCGTGTGTTGTGTATGGTTCGTGTACGATGTGTATATTGCGCGTATAGGATGTGCGCTTGCTTTGGAGGGCGCGCCACTGCATGGCCCCAAGGGGGGGTAGGGTGGGACCTCCCCCCCCACACCCCCTTTTCCCCGATCCGTCGTCGGGGAACCCCCCCCCCTCCCCCCATTTCCCGATCCGTCGTCGGGGAATCCCCCCCTCCCCCTCCCCCCCTTCCCCGGTCCGTCGTCGGAGATACCCCCCCCCCCTTTTCAAAAGGGGGGGAGGGGGTTCCGACCCCCCCCCCCTCCCCCCCTTTTGGCCGCCAAATTCGAGACCCCCCCTCCCCCCCTTTCGCCACGGCGCCCCCGGTCTCTGGAACCCGGCCCCGACCACCCATAACACGAATCCTCACCTTTACCTAAGCCCAACCCCAAACCCAAACCCAAACCCTAGCCCCAAACAGCACTCACTACTCACTACGCACCACTCACTACCCACAGTTCACGACTCACTACTCACTACTCACTTTTTACTACTCACTACTCAAGACTCACTACTCACTACCCACGACTCACTGCCCACTACCCACTACCCACTACTCCCTACTCCCTACACACTACTCAATGATCACTACAAACTACTCACTACTCACTATCCACTACTCGATACTCACTATTCGCTAAATGCAACTCACAACCCACGACTCACTAATCACAAATCACTACTGACTACCCACTAACCACCATCCACTATTCACTACTCACACTTCACTACTCACGACTCACTGCCCACAACTCACTGCTCACTACCCACTACTCGCTACTCGCTACTCCCTACTCCCTACAGCGCACACTACTCACTGCTCGCTACTCCCAACACCCTACTCGCTACCCAATACGCACTATTCACTACCCAATACTCTCTACTCACTACGCTCCCACGACTCACCACTCACAGCTTCCTACTCCCTACTCACTACTCCCAACGCACTACTCACTAGTCACTACCCAGTACTCAATACTCACTAATCACTAAACACTACTCACTACCCACTAATCACTCACAACTACCTACAACTGAGTACTCACAGTTCACTACTCACTACGCACGGCCGACATCTCACTACTCACTATCCACGACTCGCCACCCAGTACGAAATATTCACTGCCCACTACGCACTACTCGCTACTCGCTACGAACTGCTCACTACTCCCTACTCACTAATCACTAGTCGCAAGTCGCTACTCACTACTCACTACTCACTACTCACGAGTCGCTACTCGCTACCCACTAACTTCTACTCGCAACTCCTTACTCACTACCCACTACTCAATACCCACTTGTCGCTTCTCACTTTTCACTATTCATTACTCACTACTCCCTACTCACTATGCACAACTCACTACTCGCGACCCCCTCCTCGCTACGCACTACTCCCTACTCACTACTCACTACTGACTCCTGACTACTCCCACCTCACTACCCACTGCTCACAAGGCCCTACTCGCTACTCACTACTCACTACTCGCTACCCCCTACTCGCTACTCCCTACTCGCTACTCGCTACTCGCTACTCACCACTCACTACTCACTACCCTCTACTCACTGCGCACTACTCACGACTCACTACTCACTCCTCGCTATTCGCTACTGTCTACTCTCTCATGCCTACTCCCTGCTTACTACTCACTATGCACGACTCACTATACACTACTCACTAAACACTACTCACTAATCAAAGCTCCTCACTCTCTACTTACTTCCCGCTACTCCGTACCGACTACTCACTACTCACTACTCACTAATCTCTACGCACTACTCACTACTACCACTATCCATTACCCACTACACACTACTCACGACTCACTGCGCACTACTCACAATCAAATACCCACTACTCACCAATCGCTACTCAAAATACTCTACTCTCTACTCACTACCCGGGAGGCCCCCTCCCCAGCCCCTTGTTCGGCGCAAAGGGGGGGAGGGGGGGAGGGGGGGGGTCGAACCCCTCCCCCCCTTTCCAATGCCAAAGGGGTGAAGAGGGGAGAGGGGGGTGGGTTCGAAAATCTCACCCCCCCTTTGAAGGGGGGGGAGGGGGGGGGGGTTGCGAGCACACCCCCCTTTTGTGTATTCAGGGCTGTCCACTGGCGCGTTGTCTTTGGTTTGTGTGTTGCGCATGGCAAAAATACATGGTGCACATGACTTGTATGTTGTCTGTATGTGTTCTCCGAACGGATGTACTAATTTGTGAATGGTGAATTTGTGTCACACATGCATTGCGTATTGTTTGTGTAATGATGTGTGGTGCGTATGCTTTGTTTATGTACTGTCAGAGTGAGGGGGCCGAACGGTCATTCACTATCCCTGGGTGCGTGGCTGAAGTGGAATTCCGCGGTGCGGATTTTCGTTGTTGTTGTTGTTGTTGTTTGTTTGTGGTTGTTGTTGTTGTTGTTGTCGTTGTTGTTGTTATTGTTGTTGTTGTTGTTGTTGTTGTTGTTTGTTGTTGTTTGTTGTCGTCGTCTCACCCGCAACCCGCCCCGCGACCCACCCGCGACCCAACCCGCGAGCCAACCCGCGACCCACCCCGCGACCCACCCCGCGACCCACCCCGCGACCCACCCCGCGACCCACCCCGCGACCCACCCCGCGACCCACCCGCGACCCACCCGCGGCCCACCCCGCGGCCCACCCCGCGACCCACCCCGCGACCCACCCCGCGAGCCACCCGCGACCCACCCGCGACCCACCCCGCGACCCACCCCCGCGACCCACCCGCGACCCACCCGCGACCCCCCCGCCACCCACCCGCGAGCCACCCCGCGAGCCACCCGCGACCCACCCCGCGACCCACCCGCGACCCCCCCCGCGACCCACCCCGCGACCCGCGACCCACCCGCGACCCACCCGCGACCCACCCGCGACCCACCCGCGACCCACCCCGCGACCCACCCGCGACCCACCCGCGACCCAAACCACGCTGAAGGTACAAACCACCATTTTCGGCGCCTGCGGCGGGTTTTTTTTGCATCCCTTCCAGGTGGAGAGCCCGCGACCCACCCCGTGACCAACTCGCGACCAACCCGCGATCCAAACCACGTTCAGGGTACAAACCACCATTTTCGGCGCCTGCGGCGGGCATCTTTTGCATTCGTTTCAGGTGGAGAGCCCGCGGGCCATCCGCGACCACGTTCAGGGTACAAACTACATGTTTCGGCGCCTGCGGCGGGCATCTTTTGCATTCGTTCCCGGTGGCGAACCCGCGGCCCACCCGCGACCCAAACCACGTTCAGTGTACAAACCAATGTTTGTTGGCGCCTGCGGCGAGTTGCTTTTGCATTCCTTCCAGGTGGAGGTGGAAAGCCCACGACCCACCCGCGACCTAAACCACGTTCACTGAACAAACCAATGCCGCACAAACGCGGCGGCGGATTTTCGCATGCCGTCTGAGCCCGCAAGGACCTTTTCAAGCCCCACGCATCCACACCAGCCCGTCCAGCAACTTTGCCCTGGCGAGTTGCCTTGATCAGAGAAGGCGGGAAGCATACAGTGGAAAATAAGACTGCGTTGCAGTTATCTTGGGAAAGGAGGGGGAAGCGGAGGAGTAAACAGGGGACGAGGAGAACGCGGCAGAAGAGAGGATGTAAGGATAATGTGGAGAGAAAAGGAAGAGGAGCAGGAGGACGAGGAGGGGGAGGAGGGGGAGGAGGGGAAGGAGGAGGACGAGGAGGGGGAGGAGGGGGATGATGATGATGATGATGATGATGATGATGATGATGATGATGGACGACAATGGGAGGACGATGATGGAGGCCGATGAGGGGGGAGGACGACGATGGGAGGACGATGATGAAAGGACGAGGGGGGGAGAGGGAGGACGAGGAAGAACAGGAGGAGGAGGAGGGAGGAGGAGGAGGAGGACGATGACGATGAGGACGAGGAGGAGGAGGAGGAGGAGAAGATCGCCATCGACAAGGAAGGTGGGGGCCACGAGGTCCGCCGGCTCGACAACGCCCGCGTCGCCCGCGCCCGCCCCCTCACTCTTATCCGCAATTGCGGGGTGCTATATACATGAATTGTATACGGCTTGTCTCTGGTATGTAAATTTGCTCTATATGTTCAGAATATGCTTCGTCTGTGTGCTCGATATAGGTCGAATGGGTTTGCTATGTTGAATATGTTTCGTACACGGTTGTAATATGGTGTGCACGCGGTGTTCCTGTAAGTGTCCTATACGTGCGTCCTGCATGTGGTGTGTATGGTCCCTATGTTTAGTGTACGTGTGTCTGTACGGTGGCTATATAGTAGTTCCATGCGCGCCGTGATATTTACACACGTATTTGCATATACATAGGTATACATACATAAATGCGTATATAGTTGTATAGTGTGTGTGTTGTGTATGTTCTCTATACGTGGTGTACATGCCATGTCATATTATTTCCCATACGTCCTCACTGCTGTTCAGGTTAAGTAAATGCCTTATGCAGTTGTTGTACATGTGTTGGACATCATCGCTGCATGTGTTGTGCATGGTTTGCCAAGGTTTCGAACATGTGTTGCATAAGTAGCGCACATGTGCTGTTTACGTGGTGTACATGTATTGCATGTGAATGTATATAGGTTGTGTACGTTGGCACATACTGTGTACATATGCTGTAGATGCGTTATTGCTGTTGCCTATGTGTGTTGCATATGTTTCCTATGTTTTTTTGTGACACCACGTCCGCCGCACAGAACCTCCAACACCCTCTTTCTCATTTACACCAAATAAACTGCGAAAACAGAATGCGGCCTGGACTAGTAGCAGTAGTGGAAATAATAACAATAAGTGAAATAATAATACTAACAATCGTAATAGTACTCAGAATAATCGTAGCCGCAGTGATCGTAGAAATCACCAGTCTCGAAAAGGGAGGGCAACGATTTTGACGATGAGGAAGGGGAGAAGGCGGAGGAAGGCGACTAAGACTTGGAGAAGGTCGAGGGAGGTGAGGACCCATACCTCCGACGTCGTACTCTTTTCGATGCGGGGAGAGGCGGAGGAGCAGGAGTGGCAACGCGCAGCCCACTCGTGTCAGAGAAGTCGTGCCAAGTGGCACTCGCCGCCTCGTTGAAAACGGGCGCGCCGTGTCGCCAGAAGACCGCCGCCTGCTTCTGCCCCCCCCCGTTGCCCCCCTGCGCAAACGTTCGAAGATCTGCGCGAGCTTCTTGGATCGGCGCTGGCGCGCGGAGCGCGCCAGGGGGGGCGCCAGAGGCGTTGTCGGGGGGTCCTGCGCCGATCCAAGACATCCGCCGCGGACCCCTGAGATCTGACGTGGCGGAAAAATGCGGAATCGCAAAAATCACAACCGACATCTCAACCTCTATTTTCCATCCGGATCGATATGCTATGGGCTATGGTCTTGGAGCCCGAAACCAAGCGAAAACGCCTGAATTAACAAAATTGCAACGCTCAGATCTCAAGGACCTTCGATAGCTTATGCTCATACATGTTTGTTCTTCTTCGACGCCCCCCTCCCGCTCCCGCTGCACGTGATGCCACTGGCCCCGAGACTTTCGAAGCGGGGCCAGACCGAACGGGCCCCTGTATCGCAGGATAGCAGCGCGACGTATGAGCGACGCCGGGAGGGAGAGAGTCGGGCTGTCGGGCTCCAGGTCGGGCCCGCCCCGCCGATGCATCGTCCGCGAGGCGCGATCTGGGGTCGCACTCTCCCCGGATCTCCGACGACGTCTGCTGTTTCAGTCCCTGCGTTTCTCCCCGATCTCGGCCACTGGGGCCCGTTGTCGGGCCCCAGGGCGATCAAGAACGGGTCCGAGGCGAAGAACCACCCGTGGGGAAGGGGTTGGGACCTCTGTGGCCGAGCACTGACGTGGCTTCGACGTCGTCATCGATCGACGTCGCCGCCGCCGCAGACGCTGCCGCCGCACTCGTTGTTCTGGCAGGACTTTAGTTTGGGTCTCAAACGTTGCGGTGACAAATTGTTCACTGACCTAAAAATCCCAGGAAGACCTCACCGAACGGTCCGTCGCCACACGGTTTGGGGGTCTCGGATGCCCCCGTCGCCCGAGAAGGCCTCTGAGAACTCAGAACGATCAAAGTACCAAAGCCGTGCGGTCACCCCGAATCCCCACTGACTCAGCCGAGGGTGTGGTCACCACACCGTTTTGGGATTTCTGACCTCTACCTAAGCCCGATTGAGAAACATAGGGGGGCTCAGGGTTGGGGAAACCATAAGATGCCGATATGGCCACTCCACTGACTTCTCCTGGGGCGCGTTCTTACGAGAATCTCGTGGAGAATCTAGCCGTGGCGACGAGGGCTGTCAAGGACGAGCGACAGTACCGTCGCACAGACACGCGATGTCTGATTGTTCGATGCGGGTCCGCAGGAGTCCCGACCCTTTCCTTCGGGCTGGCTGTTCGCCAAGTGTCGCTGCTTCACGGTCCACGGGCCCGGCGAAGGCCCCCAGGGGCCGAACACGACGCAAACCTCCGCACTGGTTCTTGTCAAGACGCCGGATGTCCAGGTTCTCCTCCTGTGGAACAACTGCACGAACAAACAACTGTCGGAGCTCCGCGCGGATTGCTTGGGATCGGTGCTGGAAACCCCCTCCCTGGCGCGCGGAGCGCGCCAGGGCCGCTAGGGTCGCCAGGGGCAGCGTCAGAGGCGCCGCCAGAACGCTCCAGCGCCGATCCCCAAAAATCCGCGCGGAGCTCCGAAAGCTTATGCGTATGCCGTTTTCCTTCTCCTAACAAGACGAGGGCGATGTCATGATAGGACTGGCCCAGGATGCGTTGCAGGATTTTCAAGGTATCTCGCGGCCTTTGTTAGTGGAGCCCGTGTGGAACATTT
The DNA here is from genome assembly GCA_963575745.1 of Prorocentrum cordatum. Taxonomy (NCBI): domain Eukaryota; class Dinophyceae; order Prorocentrales; family Prorocentraceae; genus Prorocentrum; species Prorocentrum cordatum. The sequence goes on from CAUYUJ010003236.1 coordinate 406,069, forward strand.
GGGAACCTTGGGAATCTTGGAAACCGCGGAGATCTTCGAACTTCTTATCATCATGGCCTCTAGCTCCTCTGATGCTACTCTCCGAAGTCAAGCTCCTCCTCTGAAGAACACCCCCGCTCCTGCCGCTGGTCTTGTGCTGGCCATTGCCGCGAACGCCCGCGCCTCACCGGTCGGCCCTGCCCCGGAAGTAGCGCTCACCTGGCACGGGCTGGTACGTGTCGCGCCTGTAGCACCCCCTCTTGCACTCGGCGATCTTGCCCGGTTTCGTGAAGTGGAGCCTAGAGCAAGTTTTTTATGTTCGCGGTGACGCCCGTGACCAGCCCCGCCGCCCCTCCCCTCCCCTCCACCGGCCACGTCACGATTCGCACCCGTCGGCGCCGTCTGGGAATCAGCCATTCGCAGGCTTTCCGAGACGGCGCTGGCGCGAATCGTGACGTGACCGGCCCCCTCCCCCCTCCCCCCAACGGGCCCCTGGGTCAGGCCCGCGATCGCCAGGGAATAGACAACCTTCTCCCGGACAGCCAACATATTGAAAAACAGGGCGGCGGTTTTCCGCCGTGTTCCGCATCTTGGGGCCCTGGCAGCCCTTGCAAGGTCCCCGGGCCGCCAAAAATCAGCTCGGGATAAGAAGCTGGCCCTGGGGAATGAATCAGGAGAGCCGGGTTGGGAGGAAGGGGTTGGGAGGACCAAGGGCATGAGCAAGAGCATCCGGGTGCAGTGAACGATACCTGCTGCCGCCTACGGGTAATGATATCCTCAGTTCTCCCAACCCAGACATGCGACATCCTGATTTTTTCAGGACGGGCTCCCTGGAGGTCCCGACCCTTTCCCCGGGACCCGTCTTTTAATCCTCAGTCGTTCTAGGACGGTCCCGAGGCCCGGCGAGGGCCCCCCGAGGCCGAAAATACCCGAAAACCTCCCGTCCTGATTTTTGTCACGACGCGATCATGTCTGGGAGCCCCACCCTCCCAACCCGAGAATCGTGTTCCTGAGCATCGGGTGACTGGGAGCCTGCAGTACTCGTAGCACATCTCCACCCACTCGTCGGAGAGCCTCTCGCGGCCTGCACCGCCCGAGGGCCCGGAGCCGCCGGGGGTTGCCCCTGGCCCAGGGCCCGCCCCCAGCTTGGTTGGCACCTCTCTTCCCAGACCCCCTCGCGCTGTGAAAGAATCACGACGGGAGGTTTTTCGCTGCTTTCGGCCTCCGGGGGCCCTCATCGGGCCTCGGGACCGCAAAAAACGACTTAGGATGCAAAACAGGTCCCAGGGAAGGGGTCCAGACCTCTGCCTCTGGGGGTCGACGTTGTGAACAAAATCACGACGTCGGGGGTCTGGGTTGGGAGCACCTGTGGGGCCTTCAGCAGAAAAACAAACGGCATGATCGCACACCTGCGGAGGCCCGCGCGAATTTCTTGGAACGGCGCTGGGCCCTCCCGGGCGCACGGAGCTAACCGGGCGGCGCCGGAGACGCCGAAAGGGGAGTTCGCGGCGCCGACCCAAGAGATGCGCGCGGACACTCGATGTATGAGCATGGTGTGCTTATTCTCCTTCGATTCTGGGCCTCGTGATGGGGGAGCCTCTTGGGAAATCCTGGGGTCACCGTGCGCAAGGGACACCCCCAGACGCCCGACGTCGTGAATGTTTCAGTCCGCGGCCCCAGAACGCCCGACCCCCCCCCAGAGGGGACAATTTTTCGCCCAGATCTGTTTCTGATTGCCTCAGGGCCCAACAACGTGCCCCAAAGGCCGACCCCCAGACCCAACGTCGCGAACAAAACACAACATCGCGAGAGATCACGACCGGAATCCTAGACCCCATCTGCTTGAGGCACTTTTCGAGCCGGGTCGATCTGCGAGGTCCGCACGCCCCGAAGCTGGGCAAAAGCGCCTAATATGGAAACGTCGAGACGCCCGGATCTCGGAGGTCGAACTGGAAACAACATGTGTCGCCGCACCGCTTGCTCTCGACGCGCCCAAGTGGAGGAGGCCGACAGACACCACGGCAAACCCACGGCAAGCCATGCACCCCGTGCCCAAGTGGACGAGGCCGGGCACCGCGACAAAGCTACCGCGCCCGAGGCGGCGCTCGCCCTGGTGGCCAAGGCACCCTCCCCACGACGGAAGGCCGGCGCGTCGGAACAAACAGCGGGGCCGACATGCCGTCGGAGATCCGGGCCCCTGGCGGCATCCAGCGAGGAACATGGTCGGGAGCCCTGCCCGCTCTGGCGGGACCTCCTGGACGGGTGGGAGGGGCACGAAACCTGGTAAATAGCATGGTTTGCGAATGCCCTGCCCGCTCTGGTGGGGCCTCCCTGGATGGCCATAGTGGTAGCGGTAGTTGTGAGAGTGGGTACTACTAGTAGTGGCACCAGTGGTAGCAGTGGTAGTAGTGGCAGTAGTGGTTATGAGAAGGAAGAAGAGAAGGAGAAGGAGGAGGAAGAGGAGGAGGGAGGAAGGAGAAGGAGAGGGAGTTCTATTATGACAACAAGAAAGAAGCCCACTCAGGATGAGGGGTATAAATAGCAGCCCCTGCTCAAAATTGGCAGCGAATGTTGCCAGTCTTCGCCCAACTCCCTCCCGCACCCATCTCGACACTCCCGAGGAGAAGTCGGCCTCACGCAAGAGTGACCCTAGGCAAGAGCAGCCTCTGGTGCGCGCAACAAATGATCGCTCCAGGAGAAAGTCACTCTTTAAGTGTGGCCGACCATCTCGACCCTCCAGAGGGGAAGGCCAGTCGAGACAGTGGCGGCCCTCCCGCCCCGCCAAACAGTCCGCCCAGGATCGGTCCCTGGACCCCTCCAGGGGCCCGTGCTGGCCGACGCGACGTCCGAGGTGGGCCCCGAGCCCGCGGCGGCGAACAGCCTGCCAGGAGGCCCAGGGAGAAAGGTGACAAACTTCGTTTCTGTGCCGCGGCAGCGAGGGTCCTCACCGCGTTCGTGGACAGCCGTCGGGAGCAGCGGGGCCTCCTCCTCCTCCTCCTCCTCCTCCTCCTCCTCCGCCGCCGCCCTCCTCCTCCTCCTCCTCCTCCTCCTCCTCCTCCTCCTCCTCCTCTCCTCCTCCTCCTCCTCCTCCTCCTCCGCCCTCCTCCTTCTCCTCCTCCTCCTCCCTCCTCCTCCCTCCGCCCTCCTCCTCCTCCTGCTCCTCCTCCTCCTCCTCCTCCTGCTCCTCCTCCTCCTCCTCCTCCGCCCTCCTCCTCCGCCCTCCCTCCGCCTCCCCATCCGCGCCCTGGCGGGGGCCCCGAGCGCGGAGGAGAGAGACGACGCGCGCGGAGAGGGAGAGGAGCACGCTCCGACGGGAGGGCGAGGCACGCCAGGGAGGGGCGCCGCCGTCTCGGCTGGCTTTCCTCCGAGACTCCGAGGACTCAGGCCTCTCACACGGAGGCCGAGTAGAGTCAACCCGGATAGTAAGGATGCAAGGGCCTTGGAAGGCCGTTTCGAAGCTTTTCGAGCGGGGCGCGGCCAGCGAAAGTGGCCAAGAAAGGGGCCGAGGGGCCAGGGTACACTTAGGACAATCGCCCATCCTTACTATGCGGGTTGACTGTGGATGGGGTCGGAGGATCGAGGCCGCATTGCCAATGCATCGTCGACATCGGCGATGCATCAGCGCCGCCGGCACGGGAAAAATCGGGCTCCACATCGAGCCGCATCGCTGATGCATCGGCGATGGGGCGCGATCCACCGACCTCGAGAAACTCCGAGGCGGTGGGCGTGTATATGTTTTGGCGGCGGGCGCGGCCGTTCTTGCGGACCCCGCCCACGGGCTTCTTCGGCATGGGAATGCCGCCCACCTGCCCAGGCTTGCCGAAGAAGGACGGCTTCTGGGGGCTGTTCCTGTTGAGCCCGTCCGGGAGCGACTGGAGGGCAACCGAGCTGGCCGAGTCAACCTCGTAGCTGCCCCCTCTCCCCTGAAATCCTGACGTTTCAATTCTTCCACACCACGTGTTTTCGACTGGTTCTGGGGCCTGGGATCATCACAGATCGACCCGGCTAGAGAAATAATGCAGAAAACTGGGGTCTAGGGCTCCAGTCGCAATGGTTCGCGATGTCGCATTGCTTTGCATCGTCGGATCTCCGGATCTCTCCAAGGAGGGCACGATCGGCACGACAGCGGCCCTCTCCCGGTCTGGGCCTCCTCGAGGCCTCTCGCCGCCACGGCTCGGTCCGCATCGAAGAACGGGCCAGGATGGACTGGGGGCTGATTTGGGACTGCGCGGGAGAGCCGCCGTTCTCTCAACTGGCCCCTGGCCCTCCTCCGACGATCTTCGTATGTTCCAACAAGTTCCCCCAAAGTCGGCCGAATTCTGGACTGGCTTCCCTGGGTCGACACACTCCTCTTCGTCCCGGCCCTGCGCGGTTCCCTCTCAAAACGACTTTCACATCCTGCAACGCTTAGACGGATGGAAGGCATGTTCTTCTCACAGTGAGGCTATCCCTGGGCCTCCTTGAAGGGCTCTCGCGTGAGACTTCCGCGGAGCATACGTCCACGACCCTGACTTCCTGCAATACTTGGGCGGATGGAGGACATGTGCCTCTCATAATGTAGCTACCCTGGGCGAACTTCAAGTGGAGGAAGGAATCTTTACAACGGGCGCCCTCATCTGACGGGCGGACCGACTGGCCGCTCATTCATTCAGGAGGGGGCGCCCGCAGTGGAAAAGAATACCCATCGGTCGGAACGAGTGGGTAGAAACATGAAGTAGGAAGGCGTTGGAAGTAGGGTCTCCGCCCGCCCCCTGAAGAGATGGGGGGAGAAAAAGCCGCTCGATCCCTGAAGTAGGAAGGCGCCTAATGTAGACTGAGACCTGGGAATCCAAAAATGCCAACTTTCAACGACCGGCGTGTCCCTGTATATGGACTTATGAGGAGGGGACTTGGAACCAGAGGGTGTACTGCAGCATCGGTCGATGCATCTTGGGTCTACACAATCTACTCTGGTCCTGCTCCTCCGCTTCCCCATCCACCTCCTCCAGCTCCTCCTCCACCTCCGACGACGACGGCACCGACGCCGACGCCGACAACGCAAAGGCCGACGCCAAGGCCGACGCCGACGCCGAAGACGACGACGACGACGACGACGACAACGACGACGCCGACGACAACGACGACGCCAAGGCCGACGACGATGACGATGACGATGACGATGACGATGACGACGACGACGACGACGACGACGACGACGACGACGACGACGACGACGACGACGACGACGACGACGACGACGACGACGACGACGGTATCGGCGCCGCCGCCGCCGCCGACGACGACGACGACGGTATCGGCGCCGCCGCCGCCGCCGACGGCGAAGAACCTGCCGGGCCGTCGCGCCCCAGGCCGCTGGCGGGCCTGCGGGGCGTGCAAACACGCGGCCTCGCCGTTGTTATTGTTGACAACGCCGCCGCCGCCGCAGGCGCCGCCGTCGCCATCGCCGTTCTGGGAGCCCAGACCTGCGACGACACTTGATTTTTCAAATCCTATATAGCGTTTTCCATCTGATTATTCTGGCCTGTGGGGCCCGTCCTCGGGCCCCGAGAAAATCAAAACCGATCCCAGGGCGAAAAAGCTACCCCCGGGCAAGGGGTCGGGACCTCTGGGGCCGCGCAATGACGGGGCTTCGCAGGAGTCATCGTTGACGCCAGCGCCGCCGCAAATGCCACCGCCGCCGCCGTCGTTCTGGGACTGTGTTTTGGGGTGCCAAAACGGTGCGGTGACAGACCGTGCGGCGACCTCGACACCCCGAGAAACCTCACCGCACGCTCCGTCACCGCACGGCCTTGGGGCCTTGGAAGGCCCCGGTTGCCCGAGACGTCCTCGGAGGACGACAAGAAGTCCCCAAAGCCGTGCGGTCACGCGGCGTGGCCACCGCACCGTTCGGGGGGCGCCTCCGAGGTCTGGGGGGCGGCGGGGGGGCGGTCCCGCACAGTGCTGCCCCCGGCAGCCTCACCGGGCCCCAGGACCGTCAAAAACTGCTCAGGAAAACAAGCGAAACTGCTCCTGGGGGAAGAGAGGAGGTCCGCAACTCTGGGGGGAGCCCACGCCGTGAACAAAAAAGGAGCATCACGTGGGGGATCTGGGCTGCAAGAACCCAGGCCCCTGGGGTCGTCTGTCTCACACCTCGTGGACCCCCCAGGACTGCCAGGCACGAGCTGGGTCGGACCGCGGAATCGGATCGGATGGGAAATGAATCGGACCACGCCCGAATCGGCGTGGAATCGGATCGGGACCGGATCGTCTGGGATCGCGGATGGGCCTCGGCCCCTGCAGGCCGGGAGGGACCCGGTTCGTGCCAGATTGGATCGGATCGACATCGGAATCGCGGTGTGGAGATCGGGTCGGATCGGACCGCGAGCAGCCCCGACGACTGCGCCCCCTCAGCAGCGGCGGCGGCAGAAGATCCTCGGGAGGGGAAGGCGCCAGCGTCGCTGCGGCAGGCTCGTGCTGTGACGAGCTGCACGTTGGCTTCTGACACCGCGTGGATCGTTCAGCCTTGCCAGACCTCAGGCGTCGTGATTTGTTCTGTTGCAGCGCGGACCCCTGGGGAAACGAAAAGGTGCCGACACCGCTTACGTATCCGTTGACCTCCCGAGCACGCTCGGACCAAGAATTCGAGGCGAATCCAGCCGTGGCGACGAGGGTGCCGGTATCGGCACCTGTTCCTCCTTTGACCCCCGGGAGGTCTGGGCCCTTTCTCACCAGGACCAGCCTGTCCTCCTCCTCCTCCTCCTCCTCCTCCTCCTCCTCCTCCTCCTCCTCCTCCTCCTCGTCCTCCTCCTCCTCCCGGCCTGTTTCCCGGGCACGGGCCCCCAGGCGCCAGGCGTGGCGACAGGCTGGCCGCCCCGAGCTATGTCGCAACGAGAGGAGGTCGTGGCTGGGAGGCGAAGACTGGTGCATCCGGGGGAGGGGGGGGAGGAGGAGCCCAATCAATCTTGAGCAGGGACCGGCCGTCCCGGCATTCCTATAGGCCTACCACGACAGTTCCTTGGAACCCAGAAACGCTCTAAGAACAAAACCAGCATTCTTAGAACATACACCCGATGCGTTCAAACAAGACAGTCTCGGCTAGAAATGTGCTAAGAACATGTCGTGCAGACCCGAAAGGCTCTTGGAACATTGTTTGGTGGGCCTATAGGCACGCCAGGACGCTTCGCCACTGCTTGACAATTGCGCTCGTGGGCTGCCTGTGGCGATGACCAGGGGCAAATGAACGGCCTGGTCCCCAGGGAGAGGCGCTGCGTGGGCGAGCGCGTACTCGACGCCGGCACGACAACGGGAATAAACCTGGAACTCACGGCTGGTTGCACCCGCTTCTTTCCACAAGCGTAAATGAGTTGTTTACCGTTTTGGCCATCATCGTCAATCGTCGCGCTCAGGAGACTAATTCCCGCCCCCCCAAGGGTGGGAAGAGGGGGGGATAATTACAAACTTTGCATCTGGCAGTATGAAGACCCAGGAGATCGGAAACCTCGAGTTCGGATGTCGACCTCCACTTACCAGGAGATGTTAGCCACCTTTGACCCAAAATAGTGAGTTGCTGCACTGTGCAGGTCGAAGACACGCTGTGGTGCAAGCTATGTGCTGTAAACTATGTGGTGTGAATTTTACGGTGTGAGCTATGCGATGCCGTGTCAGCTGCGTGGTGTCAGCTGTGCTGCTAGCGCACGGGGCGCCTACGGGGCGCCCATGAGCGGGCACCGGGCGCCAACGCGGCGAATCCTCGGGAAACCTCACGGGGTGCCCACGAGCGGGCGCGGATGCCAACGTGGAGCCTCCGCCAGAAACCCACAAAACGCATACAGCGCGCCCACGGGGCGCCCACGAGCGGGCACCGGGCGCCCACGCGGCGACTCCTCCCGAGACCCGCACAGCGCACAGGGCGCCCACGAAGCGCCCACGAGGGGCCACGAGGCGCCAGCGGGGCGCATCCGAAGGAAACCCAACCCGGCACACGGGGCGCCCACGAGGCGCCCACGGGCGGGCACGGGGCGCCGGCGCGGCGACTCCTCGGGGAACCTACACCTCGCACGGGGCGCCCACGAGGCGCCCGCGAGCAGGCGCCGACGTGGCGAAAGTCCCGGAAAGGCATCCAACGACTGCGGATCTATGGCGACCTCAATCCGCCGCGCGGGATCCTCTGCGGCATGTTTGCCGGCGTCTGGAAAGGGCCGTTTCTGGGCCCAGGTCCCAAAAGCGGGGAAATCCATGAAAAACGCCCAGACCGGAAAAGTCACAACTATCGTCGAAGATCTGGGGAGGACCCTGAGATCCGACGTCGCGGAAGGGAACATCGTCAAAAACCACAACCGAAGACCTGGACCCGCTCTTTCTTTCTGCGGCGTTTTCGAGCCGGATCGATCTGGGATGGTCCCAGGGCCCGCAACTGGGCCAGATCGCCGGTGCGGTCACGGGGCCCGAAACGCGGCCCGAAAAATTGCAACTCCTGGGTCTCCAGGGGAGGAGGCCTCCGCAGTGGAGGCCTGACCTCCCCCTTGAAGGCTTCGTGGGCCCTCTGCATGGGAACAATTCGGGGCCCCAAAACCGTGGACTGGCAATTTCAAAAGGTACCGATACCGCTACGGCAGGTTCGTGTCGTGTCGACCACGACGTTGGTTCCTGACACTGGTTGGATCGTTCAACCTTGAACGATCGGCCGCTTCCCAAACGTCAGATCGTTTTTAAATCGACCGATTCTGGGTCGCTGGCGGCGTTCAACGTGGAACGCCGGCGGCGGGGTCGCCGCCGGTCGACAAGACGCGAATCCACTGTACTCCCCAGACCTCTCCACTGGTGTTTTCTGACCAGGATTTCGGAGCGAATCCAGCGGTGGCGACGAGGGCCTCCCAGGAGGCCCAAAAAAGCAAAAACGAAGGAAGGGTAGCAGTATTGGGATAGCTTTTCTTCCTCTGATGAACGATCTCACCGCGCGGTCCGTCACCATACGGTCTTGGGACCTCTGAGGCCCCGGTCGCCCGAAACGTCCTCGGAGAACGGCCCGAGTCCCAAAACCGCGGGGTGACCCCGAATCCCCACGGACTCACCACTCGGTGTGGTCACCACACCGTTTGGGGGGCCTCGAGAGCAGCGACGACGAGGGGGCCGCCTGGAGCGCTCAGCGCCGGGGGGGCGGGCGCCAGGAAGGCGGCGGCGGCGGCCTCGGGCGCTGCTCTCTGGCAGGGCAATTCGGCTACAGGCAAGAGTGACCCTGGGTAGGAATGACCTTTGGTGCACGGTTTGGGGGGGCCCAGGGGGGGCCAAACACAAGCGCGCAAGACGCCACTGCTGGCCCCCGTGGTCCCATGGAGCCCTCGGGGGCCCCCACTCTGTCTCCCTCTTCGGCCCCGCTCTCGACCTCCGCAGCCTTTGGCTTAGACATGTGCTCTCTCCGTGCGCCGTGAGCCTGTATGAAAGATCCCCCTCTCGCCCCCATCCTCCGAGTATGCCGTCCGGTGATGTGACAAGTGGCAGCTGGAGCGTCGCAGGGTGGAGAGTCGAGGGACCGAGCAACACGCACAGCCACGGGCGCAGAGCAGCAGCGAGCAGAGCAGCGAGCACCACCGACGGAGTGGTCTCGGGAGGAGCGGCAGTACGGCTGGTGGCATCGGCCGTGGCGGCTCACAGGGCCTCGGTATGACGCGGACAGCGTGTGGAAGGGCTCAGAGCCTCAGTGAAGGGGACCTGGGAAACACAAATAAATAGACACAAATGACAATATTCCCAATGTTTTCCCATATTTCCTGGGTGTTTGTCTCCCCCCCCCACTTCCCATATTTTCCCATACTTTCTGGGGAATCGACGATTGACTGTGTCTGTGTGTTTTTTTCCCCCTCCGAAGTCAGGTGAATGGCTGGAGCAGAGACGCATGGGCCGACGCAGGAAGAACTCAGCTGAGTCGAGAGACGTCGGCCAGCCTCCGACTACGCTGGGCTTCGAGACTTTGGAGCTGTGTCGCACGAATCTGCACTCGTGGGCCTCCAGGGCGGGGTATCCTCCGTCTCAGAGAGCAGGTCGAGTCGTTGCCGGTAGACGTTCGGTTGAAAGTCAAAGCACTGAGGAGACAACTTGAGAACGATGAAGGATCGACTATGATCATGGAGCACATGGGGATCCTCAACGGAGCAAGGCCCGAGGACAAGAATCGTGAAGCTGAAGGGGCCGCTCTGTTCGACTATGGGCTGCGCAGAGGAGAATCTTTGACAGACTACGTCCTGCGTAAGGATGCGCAAGTGGCAGACGCAGAGGTACACGGCCTTCACCTCCCAGACTCAGTGGCTATCCAGGTTCCTTGAAGAGGGCGCGAACCTGAGTCCGCAAAACCGCATCAATGTGAGAACCCTGGCCGGAGGACAGACCGACTTCAAATCGATCCGAGACGCAATGCTCAAGTTAGGCAAACGAGAGCGGGGAGTCCTACCGTCCGGGGCCCTCGCGCATCAGGTTTCCAAGACGTTCATAGCAGGCACAGAGGAAACGGCTACGGCGTCACCTTCAGTGCAGCAGTCGCAGTCATCGTCAGATATTGCACAGCAGTGGATATGCGTGGAATCATACTTTGCAGACCCTCCCGACGACTCCTTCGAGTTGCTGGAAGGAGAGGCCGACGCTGTAACAGCCGCCATAGAGGAAGAGCAACTACCTGAAGACGAGCTGATGACGGTGCTAGCGGCGGTGATAGAGGAGCAAGCTGGAAAGGAGAAACGACGCACATGGGCCGAGGCGAGGAAGATGAAGGCAGATAAGCGCATCGAGCGAGATCTCTTCGACAAGAAACATGACTCTCGTCCCGGCTATAAGAGAATTACCTCTGGTGATCTCAAGCGCCGTTCTCAATGCGCCAACTCTGGCGACAAGAGTCACTGGGCTGAGAATTGTCGCAAACCATTCTAATCCAAGGAAGAACGTATCGCAGCAGAGACACGGAAAACGGTTCCAGGAAAGAAGGAGGCCAGGTCATACTGCTTCGCATCGGACACAGGAGACCCATCGACCTTTCACTTCTTCGAGAGTCAAGAGTTTGCAGGTCTGAATATTTGGGCGTCGAGTGGTCTCGAGTGGACAGGCATCATTCAGGAACCTGGGGGGCGCTCTCCTTCTCTGTCGCTGAAGTTCATGAAGGATCACGCGTTGGTGGACACGGCCGCAGGGCAAGCGTTGATTGGCAAAGAAGATCTGGACAATATCATCCATGCCTTTGCTAAGAAAGGGTACCGTGTGCACGTCGAGCGCGGAGAGGCTCAGAATCAGACAGCCAGCGGCATTGGGGGCCGTACCGATCCTGTTGGTCGAGCGCGGGTGCCAGTGTCGCTTGCCGGATACGGTTTCGTGGAGTTCTCGATCTTGGAGCAGCGCTGCCCACCCCTTGCCTGCTCGATTCTTGGAGCTCATCGGGGCGAAACTCGACTTGAGAGCAAGCACGCTGGAGGCTGACGACTGCGGCACTCGAGTGGCGCAGCCGATGCATCGCCATGGAGCACGGCACCGATCGATCCGCCTCGTGCATTCCAGCGCACAGGACTTCGAGGTCTCAGCTCAAATTCGAGAGTCGCTGCCGAGCGCGTGCTTTCCGGTCGCCAAGGACGCCCGGGGATGGAGCAGTGAGGGGAGCACGGGAGCAGCGGACACTTTTGCTGTTGAAGTGGGTCAGTCTTTTTCTCCCTCCATCTCTCCTTCATCTTTGGGGTCTGGGGGCTTCGAGGGCCTCCCAATGCGAATGGGCCAACAGCGGCACAGAGGACGCAAACCTCTGCGGTCCGGAGCTCTTGCAGCTCGAACCTCGATTCGAGCCTCCTCCGACATCCTCCCAGATCGAGCAGACGTCCCGAGAGCAGAAGGTCATCAAGCAGAAGAAGTTCAAGAGGGCATCCTCAGCGGGTCCAGCCCGTCGCCTGACTCCGCTGAAGGAGGCCGATGCGGAGGACCCAGGGAGCTTCGCGAGCGGCAGCGAGATCCAGGACTGGCAGAAGGCGAACCCCATGCTGGACGAGATCCTCGACACTGAGGGGATGAGCGAGCACGAGCTGCAGCTGTTCCACGAAGGAGCTCTTCGCCTCGAGCCGGCAAAGGCCACGTGGAGGCTTCTTGGTGCGAAACCATGGCGGCCGCGACCATGAGGAGCGTCGCGGGGATGCTTCCGCATGTCATGCAGCACGGGGAGGAGAACACGGACGACTGCCCCCATCCTCCTTGGGCGCAATGGTCGAGAGCCAACGGGCACGCGACCTACAAGTTCTGCGGGCGCTGCAACACCAGGATCGCCTACCACAAGAAGACCGAGGAGGAGAAGGCCGAAGCGGCCGTTCGCCGGATGGCGAAGGCCAAGTCGGCGCAGGTGCGCAAGGAGGTCAAGCAGATGGTGGAGCAGCAGGTCAAGCGGTACGAGGGACCTCGCGCAGGGATATCCGTGGACGCCACGTCCAAAGATGCAGTCTCCGCCTCCAAAGCACGGGCTGGATCCTATCTCGGAGCAGTCGATCCAGGCGCCAGCCAACCTGTACGTGTACCCGAAGAACGGCTACGTTCCCATCAAGGCGGCGCCCACGGTCGACCCGTACGGCCACATCTCCAGTGTTCCCCCGCCGGCGACAGCGATCCCAGCGAAGCCTCCTCCAGGCACGAGACCCTTGAACCAGCTCGAAGTGATGCAGGCTATCTCAGACATGACCCATACAGTCCAGCAGCAGCGCTGGAAGAACGAGCGCAATTTCCAGAGCATGAGCGAGATGATCAATCACCCAGCCCTGACCGACAGCGACATGGAGCGCCTGGCCTGCACCATGATCAGGGTGATGCAGCGGGTGAGCCAAGGAGATACTCCGTCGAGCGGGTCGGGAGCTACCCAGGTGCCGGAGGAGCCCGAGGATCTAGACGGCGGGCGATAGATGAGACTGGACTTATTCATAATCTCGGCGACAGGCCAAGAGCCCTCGGTAGGGAAATCCCCGGGGATACCTTCTTCCTTCGGGACATGGGCGTCTGGCACAGACGTCTAAAACCTCACGTGGGGCTCTCGGAGATAGATCCGGTTCTTGGAATCTGAGACTCGAGGCACCAGCGTTTTCTGGAATCCTCGGACCTCGAATCTAGGCTAGGATGGTCCGTGCAAACTCTTGCGGGCCAGGAGCGTGCCTCGTTCCTCGTCGTTCTCGCCATGGGCGCGTGCGGAGCCTCTCCTCCTCCCGCCTTATTCCCCAGGGAAGTGAGATGGGTTGAAGACGTTGCGTCAGATGGGAGGTCCTTTTCAGCTCGCCGTGGCTAGGGATCACCTCGCACGCCTGCCGAAGCGCTTTGAGGCAGCACCGCTCGAACAAGGGGTCTGAAGAAGATCGAGGGCTCGGATCTAGGCAAGCTAGAGGCAGAGCTTCCAGCGGAGATGTGGACATTCGAGTGTGGTGCTCTGGAGCCCCGAGGGACCCCCTGACGAGGGTGAGCTCTCCTCCTTCCTTCCCTGTTCTCTCTCTCTCTCTCTCTCTCTATCCGTGCATTCCCGAGGGGCTCAGTCGGAAAGGCGAAGTCACCGACGAGACGAGAGCGAGAGACGAGCTAGGGACCCGCGAGCGCGAGTGCCACGACATCGTCGAGGACCGCTTCGCGGCCGCAGCCCTAAGGGGGTGTTGGGCCCAGTCGCTCGAGGCAGCCCAGCGTGCCCCGGGAGGTCCGCGAGGCCACGGCGCGGCTCCTTAGAGGACCAGGGCCTTAGATCTTCTCGGGAGCGACGTCGTCATCGGCTGCCAGAAGCAGAAGCCGAACGAGTTCGTGCGGGCTCCATAATTCTGGAGGTATGTTGCCCGCCTCGGATTTCTAAGGAGCTGGCCCGCATGGGCCATCGCGTCTCCCCCGCCGTCGACCTCCTCACAGGCACGGGTCTTGGGACATCCAAAGGCCAGAGAACCCTATGGGACGCTATCGAAAGGGACTTCCCCCTTCCGATACGCACGTCCCCACAATGCAAGGCCTTCAGTCAGGCCAGGGTCCCATCCTGGGGACGCATGGACCCAGACCCAAACTGAGGTCGAACAACGGAGACTGGAACACATTAACCTCTGCACGCGAATAGTGCGCCATCAACTGGAGCGCGGGCAGTATTGTGCTCTGGAGCATCCAGTCGGAGCCAGTTCCTGGGAACTTCGGGACGGTCAGGATCTTCTCCAGTCAGAAGGAGTCACGACTACCGTGACGGATCAGTGCAAGTTCGAGCTGTCGGTTTCCCCCGGGACCGTTTCACGGAAGCGTACCAGGTTGGTCAGTAACTCCCCTCTGATTCTCAAGGAGTGCACTCGTCAGTGTCTGGGGGACCATGTCCATTTGCCGCTAGAAGGGGGCACAGGACAAGCAAGTCTGAGAAGTACCCTGACGAGCTCGTCGCCTCCATGGCCTTGGGCATCGAGAGAGCAGCATGGTGTTACCACTTTGCCGACGCCAATTCTTTTCCAGCCCTGAGGATGTCTCTCACGATCGATCCTACACCGTAGCGTCTCACTTGCGGTCTCGCCCTCGGGCACTTGGAACCATTCCCAAAGAGGTCGATGCCGGGGGTCTGGAGGAAGTGGCCCCCGAGGGGCTTCCAGGTCCTCTCCCAGGGCCGGTGGGGACTCCCGCGGGCGAAAAGCCCTCGGGAACGTTGAAACCAGCGCTGCAGAAGGAAGTTCATCGTCTCCACGTGAACCTAGGTCCCCCCCTCCCTCTAAGATTTCCTAAGGACGCTTCGGGTCGCCAAGGCTCGGCCTGAGGTCTTGGAATGGACGAGGAGTGAGTTCATATGTGGGGCATGCGCTTCTCACTCTCGCATGCACTGGCGTCGCCACTCGCACCTTCCTAGGACTTAAGAGTTCAATCAGCTAGTGGCAGTAGATCTTTTCTACGTGGAAGTGGATGGAGCAAGCACGCCAGTTTTGAATGTCATCGACCATGGCAACAACTACCAGCAAGCATATCTGTTGGCCAACGATACCGCCCTCACGACCTGGCGTGCTTTCCTTCAGCTCTGTGTCAGGCCATTTGGGCTGCCCGAAGTTTTGCTTTCCGACGGTGGAAGTGAGTTTGAGCGACAGTTCGCGCGAGGCTGCGAGCACCAAGGGATTGTTCAGCAGGTGATTCCAGCGAGCTCTCCTCACTACAACGGACGCTGTGAGCGACACGGGGGATTCTGAAGGATGTTCTGTCCAAGGCTTCCCTCTCTTTCAGCCCTGCCACTAAGCAGGACGTGGAGGCTCTACTCTGCGAGGCCGCCGCCGCGAAGAACAGGACGTATCATCGGGGAGGTTGTAGTCCGGTCCAACTCGTTTTGGGACAAAATCCGAGGGTCCCCAGGGCCCTGTTGTCAGACGACGCCCTGGATCTGGTCGGGTCGGAGGATATCCTGGGAGAAACCGGTCAGGACTCGGCGGCCGTGGAGTTCGCTCGTCGCCACAAGATTCGAGAAACCACCCGTATCGCTATGGCAAATTTAGATGCCAAGTCCCGTCTTTCAGAAGCCAGTCGAGCTCGCCTGTACGCGGATCGACAATTAAGCTTGGAGAGTGGGCATATGTATGGCGCCGAGTGACGGCTGCCAATCGAACGCACTCGCTGCAGCGCGATCGCTGGACGGGGCTAGGCGTGGTAGTATACCAGCGGGGGGGTACCATCTAGGTTGCTATGAGAGCGAAGCTGTAGAAGTGCTCCGAGGAGCATATACGACCAGCTACTCACCAAGAGGCTCTCGGCGCCGAGCTGCTGCATTCGTCCCGTTTTGATCCGCTTCGGGAATCGGGGATCTTCTGACCCGGGTCAATCCAGACACGGGTCAGCAGGGAACCAACAAAAACTGCAATGCAGAAAAAAAAACTGCAACGCAGGTCTTCGCAAACCCAGGTCAGCCAATGTGCGCGGCCGCCTCGCGGCCACGAGCGGCTCGCTGGCCCGGGTCAGCCAGAGGGGGTCTTCGCAGGATCCTCCAGGATGCGGTGCCCTGACTGACCCCGTTTGCATTGACCCCCGTCTCTTAGGCCCCGAGGGAAGACATTCGCTCTCCGGGGCGTAAGACGGGGACCGTCGACGTGGCTGCGGAGGGCCCCCCCTCTCCCCGAAGCGTGGGAGCATCCTGGGACGGAGCACGGCCTGAACAGGCCAGCTCCCGAGGCCCGCGTGCTGGCCCCTCCCGCTTCCGCCCCCGCTCATTCGAGCTCCAGGGTCTCCCCAGGACGACGGCGTCGAGTCCACGGCTCCTCCCTCTGAGAACCGGCAACCCCCTCATCTGGGAGCCGAGGTCTCGGACGCTGCCGAGGACCGAATCAGCGAGCCTTCCGCTCTGGGCGACGGGGGCCTGCGAGGGCAGGCCCGCGTCCACCGTCCTACCTCCGAGCCCGAGGATCCCGCGGCCAGACCAAGGCCAACCCCCGTGGAGGACTTCCCCGGCTCGCAGCCCAAGGCGAACCGGAGGGTCGACCGAATCGAAGCTCGGTCTTCAACGGCCCCCGTTTCGGGTTCCGAGCCTATCCGAGTGTACGGCAGGGCCCCCCACGATCAGGCCAATGCCAGTTCGCAGGGCTCGGAGGTCTGCTCCTCTCGAAGCGCTTCCTGCTTCTCGGATGGGCGAGGCCATTGCTATTCCGGGGTCGACGGAAGCCCTGCCTGGAGAGAGCGAGGCCGACGATGTTCAGCGCCCCTCAAACGGGGACTCCACTAACGGGTACTTTGGCCAGTGACCCAGCGAACCCAACCCTTCCCGATGTGGGCAAAGCTGCAATGCAAGAAAAGGCTCTAAAGTTGCAACTTTCGGCAAAAATTCAAAGTACCCGTAAGTAAGTACGCGTTACGGTGCCGTTGAGATGCGGACCTCTTCCAGGACCGGAATCTGCTGGGAGAGCTGCAGGCATGGTCGGGCACTCCTTCTGGACAGGCCCTCCCTTACTTTTTCGGCCTTCAGGTGGATCCATAAGCTTTTACTGCGGCTGCCGAAGTCCTTCCCAAGAACCCTCGAGGAGCTGAGGCGGCCTGAAAAATCTCACCTCCCAGGAACGTGCGCAGTTTGAGGTGTCAGATCGTGCGGGATGGGAGGCCGTTGTGGCCCCCAGGGCAATCAAGGTTCTTTCGCCGGAACACTCTCGGATTGTTCGCAGGAGGTTTCCCGGCAGGATCGTCTCGTCTCGAATGGTGAGGAGGTTCAAGCCAACAGAAAGGGGTGGGCTCAGCAGCTAAGGCGAAGTCACGCTGGTGTGTCCATGGGCATCAAAGAGGGTGCGCCGCTGGGTCTCCCCAAGGGGGGGGGGTCCGATCCGTCGTCGGGGACCCCCCCCCTCCCCCCCTTCCCTGATCCGTCGTCGGGGACCCCTCCCCCCCCTTTCCCCGACCCGTCGTCGGGGACCCCCCCCCCCCTTTCAAAAGGGTGGGGAAGGGGTTCCGACCCCCCCCCCCTTCCCCCCTTTCGCCACGCCGCCCCCTGACTCCGGAGCCCGACCCCCGCCACCCCTACCCCTACTCCTCACCCTAACCCAAGCCCCTAATCCTAACCCCAACCACGAACCCCAGCCCCAAAGAGTACTCACTACTCGTTACTCACTACCCACTACTGACTACTTGCTAATCGCTACTCACTTCTCACTACCCCCTACTCACTACTCACGACTCACTACTCACTATCCACTACTCACTACCCACCACCCACGACTCGCTACTCACTACTCCCTACTCACTACTCCCTCCTCCCTGCTCACTACTCACTACTCACTCCTCATTACCCACTACTCACTATTCACTACTCACTACCTCCTACTCACTACTCACTAATCACTACTCATGACCACTACCCACTATCCACCACTCACTACTGCCTACTAACTACTCATTGCCTACAAATCACTACTCACTACCCACTACTCGCTACTCGCTAATCACTACTCCCTACACAGTACTGACTACACAGTACTCAACACCCACTACTCGCGACTCCCATGCTCGCTACTCAATACTCACTACTCACCCCCCGCTACTCACTATTCACTACTCACTACTTACTACTCCCTACTCACTAGTCACTACTACGTAGTCTCCAGTCATTAGTCACAACTCACTAGCCACTAGTCACTATCCACTACTCACTACCCACGACTCACCAATCGCTACTCACTACCCACTATTCGCTACCCACTTCTTACTGCTCACCGCTCACTACTCCCTACTCCCTACTCCCTACTCACTACTCACTACTCGCTACTCCCTACTCGTTGATCACTAATCACTACCCACTACTCACTACTGGCTACTCTCTACTCACTACTCACTATTCACTACGCCCTACTCGTTCCTCACTACTCACTACTCGCTACTGCCTACTCGCTACTCACTATTCACTACCCACTGCCACTACCCACTACTCTCTATTCACCACGACTCACTACTCACTACGCACTACATACTATTCAACACTCACTACTCACTACTCACTACTCACTGCTCACTACTCGCTACCCACTACTCACTACTCACTACTCACTACTCACTACTCACAACCCACTACTCACTACGCACTACGCACTACCCACTACTCACTACTCGGTAATCACTACTCGCCACCCATTACTCACTACGCACTAACTCACTACCCACCACTCATCACTCCCTTCTCTCTACTCAGTACTCACTACTCGCTACTCGCTACTCACTACTCACTACTCACTACTCGCCACTCACTACTCACTTGTCAGTACACACTACTCACTACTCCCTACTCCCTACTCCCTACTCGCTCACTACTCACGACGCACTCACTCACTGTTCACGACTCACCACTCCCTACTCCCAACTCCGTACTCCCTACACGGGGGGGGGTCCGAACCCCCCATCCCCTTTCCAACGCCAAGGGGGGAGGGGGGGGGGAGGGTCCTGACCCCCCCCCCTTCAAGGGAGGGGGGGGGGGGGTCGGGACCCCTCTCCCCTAAGGGGGGGAGGGGGGGGTCCGGACACCCCCCCCCCCCTTGGGGGGGGGAGCGGGGGGGGTGGGTTCTGGAACCCCAGCCCCCCCCCTCTAGTGTAGTCAGGGAGATCCACTGGCGCACTTTCGGCATCAAGACCCTGATGCTGAGAGCCT
Source organism: Prorocentrum cordatum (assembly GCA_963575745.1). NCBI lineage: Eukaryota > Dinophyceae > Prorocentrales > Prorocentraceae > Prorocentrum > Prorocentrum cordatum. The sequence continues at coordinate 425,120 of CAUYUJ010003236.1, forward strand.
CTCCGTATATGCACCGACCCCACAAGTCGGAATCGATCATGCTAGTTCGTCAGATAATCGCGAGTACGGGATGGACCCTGAATGTTGCCGATGCTAAGAGCGTTTTTTTGCCAGAGCAACCGTCCCCGCAAGCCAACAGGAGCTATTTACGTGGAGCCATGCTCAGGGCTCGAGCTGAAGCCAGACCAGCTGATAGAGCTGGTGCTTCCTGTTTATGGTTAAAACGACGCGCCGCTCCTTTGGCATCAGACGCTATCAGAGTACCTCGGGGCACTTGTGTACGTCAAGTTCTTGCTAAAACCATGCTTGTGACTGCATCAAGACCCCTCAGGAGCCCTCGAGACTCTGATCCGCATCGAGGTGGACGATCTCATCATCGCCGGCACCAATGCTTCGGTTCAGAAATTTCGCTCGAAGCTGTGTGATCGATTTAAGTTCGGGGAATGGCAGGAAGGAGATTCGGAGTTCGCCGGTCGTCGGATCCGCCAACTGCCCGATCGCATTTTTTCAGGAGAGAAGTACGTTCGGGAGCAGCTGTCTACGGTTCACTTAGATGAGGAGCGTCGTTCTGCGCCAGATTCCCCGATCACGCGGGCCGAGATCGCATCCTATCGCACGATAGTCGCTCAGGTGCAGTGGCTGGCCCGCGAGTCGAGGCCAGACGTGGCGGGACCTGCCTCTCTACTGGCCGCGGCACTGCCCGAGCCAACTGTTGCCGACGCTCTGTGCCTGAACAAGACATGCAAGCATCTCCGGGGATCCGCCGAGCAGCGAATCCCTATCTGGCGTCTGGACCCGATTTCCTTGGTTTTTGTCACCGCCAGCAACGCCAGGGGGCCAGGATCGGCCGTAGGGGCGGGGCCCAAGGGGCCTGGATCATCATGGCGGCCGAAGCCGCTGTCCGTGAGAACAAGAGGGCGCGAGCCAGTGTACCGGCATGGCGATCTCAGCGTCTGAAGCGAGCAGTGGCGAGCACGGTAGCGGCAGAGACGTTGGCCCTGAGTGGAGCCAACGCCGAGGCGCAGTGGCTGCAAATACTGTTTCGAGACGCCGTGTTCGGGGACGTTCCCCGCCCCGAATGGTTGGAAGCGCTTTCCCCCTTTTCTGTCCTCTTGTCCTCCTTAGTGAGGATGCCAAAGGCATTGCCGTGATTGACGCAGAATCTGTTTTTGACACGTTGTCTAAGAATTCTGCGGGGTCCCGGGCCGACAGGCGGAACGTCGTGCAGCTTGCTGTCATCAGAGATGCTCTGTCAGGCATGGGGTCGAGAGCGCGATGGGTCCCACACGGGCGAATGCCTGCTAACCCGTTGACCAAACAGGACCCGATGCGAGGACGCCTCGCTCTGCACGATCTGTTGTGTCGTGGGAGTCTCGTATTGATAGATGAGCACGGCCACATAGATGAGCGAGCTCCAAATCATCCTCTAAAATCAAGATCGCGAGGCGCCAGCAGAAAAGCCATCGAGTCGACTGCTGCCGCGGAGGGCATAGGCACGTTCAGGGTTGAGCGCGCCGTTGACGGCACCATCTCCGAGGAGATGGCGTTTAGGAGTCAGCCTCAGTTTGTGGTGCCTTCCCCAGGGGTATGGGGTAGTGTCAGCGCCACCGTATCACGTGAGAACACTGGTTCCCATTTTTCGTCTCGTCGTCGTCGTCCCTCGTCGCTCCTCTGACCCGGCAGATCCAGGACCTGCGAGACAAGGCCCGGAGGGAGAAAAAAGGAGGAGAAAGAGGAGAAGGAGGAGACTACTAGATATGATGAGGATCGCATGAGGCCGCGAGAGTTAGTCCTGCTGTCCCCCGTGGTCCCATGGAGTCCTCGGGGGTCCCCATCCCTTTCCCCTCTTTGGCCCCGCTCTCGACCTCCGTAGCCTTTGGCTTAGATATGTGCTCTCTCCGTGCGCCGTGAGTCTGTATGGAAGATCCCCCTCTCGCCCATCTCCTCCGAGTATGCCGCCCGATGATGTGACAGTGCCGCCCCGCGTTCGGCGATCGGGGGGCCCCACTGGGCCCGCACCAGAGGTCACCCCGGCGAAAGGTCACTCTTACGTCTAGTCGGCACGGAGTCAAAATCAGATCGGATCGGCTGAGCCATGACGCACAACAGCGCCATTGCAAGCATCGGGCCGGATCGGATCGAATGAAGATCGGAATCGGGTCAAATCGACCCGGCCACCATTTATGTCGAATCGGATCGATCGGATCGATCGGATCGAAATCGATCCTGGGGGGGCGAAGACAGGCACTCCAGCGGGCCCCAAGGCCGTCAGGAAATGCTTCGGTATGCAGAGCCGGTCCCAGTGAATGGGTCGAGACCATGGAGGTCCACGTCGTCAAAGGTCCTAGCGTCGGGGGACTGGGAACGGAAGGGGGGAAGAAGAAGAAGAAAGGCGCACTTTTCGTGCAACCTCGGGGCCACCGGGGCGGCCCTCGGCAAGGCCCCTCTGGGGGCACCTCGCCTGCGGCTCCCCCCCCCCCCCCGACCTCCGCTGGTCCGATGTTCTCAAGCCGCGGCCACAGAACTCCCGACCTCTTCGCCGGCTTTTGCCAGAATTGCCCCCTGGCCCAAGCTGCCCCCAGGATTTCCAAGAGGAGGCCCCCACGGCCTCCAGAGGACCCCTCGAGAGGCCCAGAAAGCCCCAGGGGCTCCAAAATGGAGCGAAAAGCGGGGAGCACATGGGGTCAGGGGCATCTTTAGCAGCCCCCGGCGTCCCTGCGGGCAGGCTCTCGTCCTAGATCCGTGTTTACGAACCCCAGGGGAGACATCGCCGGTAGATCGGCGAGCCCCCGATAGCGAATGCGCACGTTCCTTGGCGGAGTGGGTTATCGCGCCCCTACCAGCAATCGATGGGCGACTGGGGGTCGATGCATCCCCAGTGAGCCTATCCCCCCCTGACATTGCCCCTGATGATTTTGGAAGAGGAAGAAGAAGACAAAACATAAACATAACATTTCGGAGCTCCGCGCGGCTGTCTTGCATCGGCGCTGGAGGCGCCGCCACAGGGGCCCAGGTGCTGATCCAAGAAATCCACGGAGGGCTCCGAAAGTTTATGCTTGTCTGGAGGCGGCCTGGGGGTCTGCACTGAATGGGTCCCGAGAAAATCTGTCAAGACAAGGGATACGGACAAATCTGATCAAAATCAGTCCCTAGACAACTCCCGGGATCCATCTGGTGCAACTTCTCGCCCCATATCTGGTTTGACGGTCACGGGGGCCCGAAAAAGGACCCCAGAGGCCGAAAACAACAACAGCAACAACAACAACAACAACAACAACAACAATCAGTTTAAAACGGTTCGCTCTTACTGGCCCTCGTGCCTTGCATTCCGTATACCCCAACCCTCGATACTCGCCCACTTCGTCTTCGATTGCACTCCCTTTCGGGGGGAAACTCTTCCTTGTCGGGCACTGACTGAAGTGCGAAGAAGTGTCGAGCGAGAGCACCGTTCCTGAATTCGTGGGCCTCTCTGGTCAAAGGCTCTCGGAATACCGATGGAAGAATATCGAACGAGAGCACTTGACACCGTGTCCGGGCCTCCACCAACTTGCATGAATTACGGGAAAGTCTCGAGCGAGAGCACAATTCCTGAGAACGGGGGCCTTCTTGACCAGAGGCTCTCGAAGTAAGTCGTGAGGAAGTAGCGAGCAGGAGCCCTTGTCGTCGTGGCTGCGCCTCCGCCAACTTAATTGAATTGCGTGGAAGTCTCGAGCGAGAGCGCCGTTCCTGAGTTCGGGGACCTCTCTGGCCAGGGTGTATCGGGGTAAGTTGTGAGGAAGTATCGAGCGGGAGCCGTTGTTGTCGTAGCTGGGCCTCCAAGGGTCCACATTTAGGATCAAGCCAACGCTCAAGCGGGAGCCTTGTTTTCAGCGAAAATGTAGCCGGCGGCGAGGCGAGAGCGCGCGGAACCGCTTCCGGAGATCAGCAATAATTATTCTTTAGGAATGGACAAGACTGTTCGCTCCGATCTGCTCACGTGCCAGTCAATACGTATATCCCAAACCCTCGGTATCCGCCCTCGACGTCTTCGATCGTGACCCCTTGGGGGTATATCTTCCTTAACTACCACGTGCATTTAGGGCAGCCTCTAAAACAAGGGAGAGAACGGGTGGAAGCGGGAGGGAGAAGAATGGAGCACGAGAGAAATTAGCAGGAAGGGGCAAGTAGCAGAAAACTAATGGTATAACCAGACGGGCAGATCGGGTGGGCAGACCCGTAGCGTTGTGGATGCCATGACAATGGACACTCCAACCGTTCTTCATTGAATGTAACATGTCTTGTTGAACAATTTTATAGATTCGGAAACATGCTTTACATGCATAATATTTGTTTGAAACATGTTTTACACCTGGAAAGAATGTGTCAACATGCTTCCTCTCCATTGATCGTCGTCCACAACCATCGCGGGCAGGTCGGGAAGGCGGGCGCAGGAGACGAGGTCGAGCAGGCGGGTTGCTGAAGCGTGGGCCCTGCATGAATCGCGAGGATGTCTCGAGCGATAGCGCGATTCCCAAGTAAATCGTGAGAAAAGCCAAAGCGAGAGCGTGATTCCTGAGCGCCGAGGGCGCATCGTCTGCATAAATTGCGAGGAAGACCCACGGGAGAGCACGATGCGTACATGAACTGTGAGGGCGTCAAGCGCGAGAGCGCGATTTGAGAAGAAATTGTGAGGAAACATCAGGCGGGAACCGTTGTTGTTGTAACTCGGGGGCCAGGGGCCCAGTTTGAGCCTAGTGACTTTCCCTGATTAAAATAAAAGGTGCGGGAGAAGCACTTCACTTGAAAAAACACACTGGTGACGGGGGGGGATCAACAATACTTACTCTTGAGCAGTGGGAGTTCAACAACCAGTTTAGTACTGTTCGCTCCTATCTGCTCACGTGCTATATCCCAAACCCTCGGTATCCGCCCTTGCCGTCTTCGATCGTAACCCCTTGGGGGAATATCCTCCTTACCTGCCACGTGCATGTAGCGCAGCCCCTAGAACAAGGGAAGAGAGAACGGGTGGAAGGGGGAGGGAGAATAATGGAGCACGAGAGAAATGAGCAGGAAGGGGGTAAGGAGCAGAAAACAAGTGGTAGAATCAGACGGGCAGATCGGGTGGACAGACCCATAGCGGGCAGGTCGGGAAGGCGGGCCTAGGCGACGAGGACGAGCAGGCGGGTTGCTGAAGCGTGGGTCCTGCATGAATCGCCAGGAAGTCTCGAGCGATAGCGCGATTCCCAAGTAAATCCTAAGAAAAGCCGAAGCGAGAGCGTGACTCCTGAGCGCCGAGGGCGCATCGTCTGCATAAATTGCGAGGAAGACCCACGCGAGAGCACGATGCGTACATGAATTGTGAGGGCGTGAAGCGCGAGAGCGCAATTTGGGAATAAATTGTGTGAAAGTATCATGCGGGAGCCGTTGTTGATGTAGACCGGGGGCCAGGGGCCCAGTTTGAGCCGAGTGACTTCCCCTGATAAACAACAGGGTGCGAGCCCTGGGGGAAGCATTTCAATTGAAAAATACAGTGGTCACAGGAGGGGGGATCAACAATAAGTATTCTTCAGCAGTGAGAGTTTAACAACAGCAACAACAACCA
>CAUYUJ010003236.1:435700-455700 GCA_963575745.1 Prorocentrum cordatum
TCGGGCCGAGAAGCCAAACAGGAGGCCCACGCATCGGCCATCCCAAATGACGTCGGCCTCGCGTAGCATCTCCATGTCCTGCTCCCGCCCGTAGACGTCGTACTGCACGAGGGTCCAGATGGCTTCGTCCAGGAGTCCCGCCTCGAAGAAGTAGGTGGCGATGGCGAAGACAGCTTCCTCAGGCAGAGGACCCCCTTCCACAGAGACAACAAGCCTCTGCCAGCTCTTCAGGCTTCGCAAGGCCAGCGGAAGCTGGTTCCTCAGCTCAGGCCAAATCACCAGCAGCCCGAACAAGACGATCGACCCCCACGTAGGACGGAGCCGGTCCTTGTAGCACTTCATGTCCATGTAGTCGGCCAGGGCGTGGCCCGCGGCGTTCGCGGACCGCAGCTCCCAACCCTCGTCGACACAGTGGCTACGAAAGTCTCGAACCTTCGGGGCCCACTGCGCCGCAGTGACGTCCGCCACGGAGTGGGTAAGCAGCCTTGTGAGACCGCCCTAGCTGATGCCCAAGTGCGGCTCCTTCTCGTAGTTATCCCGCGCCCGTGGCCCTCGCTTCTGCAGGGGGATCCCCCGCTCTGGGTGGCTTCGGGCGAACCGCTCCAACAGGGTGGACTGCCTCCAATACCACGGCGGCTACCCACCAGCGCATCCCGCACATGCGCGGCCCAGGTCGCGTAGATCGTGACCTCGGCTGTCCGTTGGAGCGGGGTGTCGGTCGCTGTGAGCTGCTACCGTCTCGGGCGCCGCGCCGAGGAAGCCCCCCCGAGAGAGGCCGTCGGCGACGTTCAGCTCCGACGGGACGTAGCGGCAGTACCCATGAATCGCGAAGCTCATGGTGATCGCCGCCGCCTGGCGGCACATGCGCAGCAGGGCTGGTGAACTCGAGCGGCCCTTGCCCAGGGCCCCCAGAGCCACCATGCTGTCTGTGAGGATCAGAACCTTCCGCCTCCACATCCGCGATGATCTGGCCAGGTGTCGCAGCAGGCCCACCACGGCCCGCGTCTCGTTGATATTCGTGTGCTCCGTGATCCCCCACCTCCCGAAGTAGAGCGGCCGCCATCTCGCGATCGGCATCCAGGCGGGGGACAGCGGGGGGACTCTGACTCGATCGCCCCGCCTCACCTCGATCCTCGCCCTTCCCGGCCTCGGTGGGCCGAAGGACGAAGTGGATGGAGACACACGCGAGCCCGTCGGATCGGGGCCCCTCATCTCCTTCGTCATGCGGGCGAACGCCTCGATGATCACCTCCGCCAGCGCGGCGCACAGCGGCGGCTGGTGCGCCCGGGCGGAGGCGGTGCAGAAATCGGGACGGCCTCGCTCCACCCGTCCCGTGAGTACTGCCTGATGCCTCCCTCGGTGGTTGCACCTCTAGCGGAGACGGTCCGCGGCGAGGTCCAGTGCGTCGTCGTAGAACCCGAAGATGCCAATCATGGTCGGCTTCATCGACGGGGCTCCGTAGCGGCACTGGTCGACCCGATTGATCCTCCCGCCCGTCTCCTCGAGGAGGCATGCCATCTCGGGTAGGTTCCAGATTGACGGGTATGGGTCCTCCTCTGGGTCCGCAGGGTGCTCCATCAAGCCTAGGCCTCCAGCTCGACATACCTCGCGGACCGCCTGCATGGCCGACAGCAAAAGGCGCGACCCTAGGTCCAGGCGGAGGCGCTCGAAGGCTGTGAATGACATGTCGCTCCGCCCCCAAGGCTCGAGGCGCGTCCGTAAGGGCCTGGGCCCCTTCCCCAGGAAGCGAGCCCGACTCCAAGTTGAACATGGGGGCGAGGCGATCACTGCGTGGAAGTACCCGTCGCGCGCCAGGCTCAGGATCAGGCTGACGAACTCGTCGTTGGTGAGGTCGTGCTTCGGGTTGATCACCGCGTCGATGGACCAGACCTCGACCTCGTAGCCGTCGCGCTCCGCCCGCGAGTGGATGGCCTCCTCTAGATCCCCCTCCCGGCGCCTGCCCGCGAAGAGGTGCATCACCCGGTAGACCCTCCGACTTACCTGCGGCGGCGGTGCAGTCGATGCCTCGATAAGCTCGTCGACGTCGTAGGCACACCCCCCAGCGTGGGGGACCCAGGCGTCCTCCTCCTGGGCTGTGTAAATGTCCTCGGTGGCGATCGTCCATCCCCTCATCTCGCTGTAACGGGCGTCCTTCCTGATCTCCTCCAGCGAGGCGTCGGTGACCGCCACTCCGCAGCCCGTGTCGCTGGAGTCCGTCATGAACACCTGCGAGAGCCACGGAGCTTCGAGATCTGCGCGTAAGAGGGGTGCGCAATATGCCATCGTAGTCAGCTCCCACCTCGCCGCGTCCGTCAGTCGGAACGGCGTCTTGGCGGTCTCGGGGCGTCTCATCTCGTGGCACACCTGGTCGAAGATGGCGAGGCCCGTGCGCTGGAAGATGGCCGCCCACGCCCACAACCCCACGACGCGCTCGAGGAGCTCCGCGGTCCAGTACGTCCGCTCTACCAGCCGCAGCGTCACCAGAACCAGGCCGCAGGCGCGGTCGGTCTCGGCTGAGACGGAGTAGGGTCGGCCTCGGATGACCGCCCCCAGCGACTCGAGCCCCTCGCCTTCGGTCTCCTTGTGGACGGGGAGCCCGACCTGCCTCAAGTAGGGCTTGACTCGGGCCGTCAGTCCGCTCACGACCTCGCTCACCGGCTGCTGCGCGCTGGCGGACGTGGCCATGACCCCGTAGTCGTCCATGCGCGCCCAGTTCACCGACTCGAACCCCTCGGGCCCGGTCAGTTGAGGCGTCGGAGCCCCATAGACCAGACGCGCGCCGACGGGGTCCTCCCCGAGCCCGCGCGCCGTGCAGGCCTGCAGCGTAGAGTGGGCCAAGAACGGGGCCCACGACCAGCCCATGACTAGGACCTTCAGCGCCAGGAAGGGCCCGCCATCGGGGATGACGCAGTCCCGCCCCTTGGTCCTCATGTATTCGACGAAATCGTGAACTGGCACCCCCTCCAAGACAAAGTAGGGCCAGACATCGGGCGGCGTCTCCAAACGATAGAACATGTCCGGGATGTCGCCCACGCCAGTGTAGACCACGCCCCTCTCGCCCAGGTTGGAGAGGTCCACGTGGGCAAAGGTCGCGGGGCTGCCGAGGGGCACGCACGGGGGCCTCTGCCAGCGGAGGTTGGCCCGCCTCTGGCCCCAGATGGCGCGCGCCTGGCGCCTGGCGGGGCTGGGGGGGCCCCCCTCCTCCTGCAGGTACTTCTTGATGACTCCGAAAAGCGAGACCCCCTCGACCAGCTCGTCGGTGGTCCCGAGCATCCCCGCATGCCAAAGCCTCTCGGCTAGGCGGAGACGCGACGCCTTCGATCGAAGAGACGGATCTCGGTAGACCTTCTGGCCCTTCAGCTCCTCGCCCATGGCCTTGCTGGGCTCGCGTGGCATCCCCCCCGCAACGTCGGAGAAGTACTCGGCGGCCAGCGGGCAGATGTCCACGAGCTTGACAGGGATGGTCCCTGGCGGCGGAAGAGCCAGTTCCTCCACGTCGACGGAGCACATCGCGCCCTTCGGTAGCACCCCCCTTCCCTTTGAATCCTTTCCCAGGGCAACCGTAGCCCCATCGCCTGAGTATGGCGAGGCCCGACCGGCCATGACGCGCCGAAGGGCGGCGTCCTCGTCCTCCTTGATCGCGGCCACCTGGCTGCCCCAAGCTAGCCGCGCCTCCAGTAACCTCCTCGAAGTAGCCCTCTGGGGCGGCGTTGCCCGCCCCTACGCGGCCGACGGCCCAGCGCCCTCGGCCGCCCCGACCGCGCCCCGCGAGAGGTGGTGCATGGATCGGATCAACCCGTTGAGCTCGCACATGTCTCAATGTGCTTTGACGCATCGGCCCCGCGCGGTCCACCACCACCGACCGCGGCAGCAGCGGCAAATCCGGCAGAAGGTCTCGGTCTCGAGGAATGGCTTCGGGAGGCGCGCCTGTGGCCGCCGTCGAGGTAGACGATGGAGAAGTGCGTGGATGGAGAAAAGCGGGCATAGCGTCGCCTCCCGAGGGGCGCAGAACCACGCGAAAAGATCGTCGCGACAAGCAGGAGCGTCACCGTAGCTATCGGGAGAGTAAGCCCACCAGAGTGGCCGTCGTCAGGGCGAACGGAACGGTAAACCGCCAGCCCCTCCCTCAAGCGCGGGGGGCCCCGCGAGGCACCACAGACAGGGAGAGTTTCTCCAACGTCTACTCGTCCTCCTCCTTCACTGCGCCCGAGCCCCCCTTCTGCAGATACTTCTGGAAGAGAACCTTCTGCTGCAGCCTGGCCGTCAAGTCGCGCTCCACGCCTGGGAGCGCCTCCTCGCCCTCCGCGAAGGACCTCCAGTCCAGCTCGTTCGCGAGGTCCCAGCGCACCTTGGACTTCCACTTGTTGGCCCCGCTGCCCCGGGGCTGCTTCCAGTCGTTGATGCATGCCGCGTCCTTGAACGCCCGCTTCAAAACATAAACTCGCGCGCATAAGATCTCGCAGCCCGCCGTCTGGATGAACTCGGGCGAGGCCTCCAGCATCCGGTCCAGCGTCATGCAGCGCAGCATCATCTCGTGGCCGATGTGGTTGCGATTCAACTCCTTGAGGCGAACCCAGTCCGTCGCGAACTTCACCATGCTGCCGTACTTCCCGTAGGTCTGGACCAGCAGCTCGGGCGCCACGCGGGAGGTGAGGCCCGCTGGGAGGGCGAAGGTGGGCGGGGCATCGATATTCGAGAGGTTGGCCAGCAACCGCTCCCTGGGGTCCCGGAGTGCCTCCCTCAAGGGCTCGAGGCTCACCCCCGCGCCCTCCAGCGTCTCCTTCGCCCCCAGGTCGATGGTAGGGCACGTCGTTGATCCCGCCGTGGCCGACGTGGACGAAGCGCCCTGCAAGGGCTTGCATCCAGGAGAGGCCTTGTCCGCATTGATCGTGTCCTCGAAGCGCTTCAGCCGGTCGATCATCCTGTCCACATGCATGTCCATGCTGGAGTCCGTGTTGACACTGGGGACTCTATCCCAGCTGGCGTGACTGCTCTCTCCAGGGGACGCGGCCGACGAGGCACTCCGACTCGTGGGGGCACGTGGTGACTCCGACCTCGATTTGGTGATCTCGTCGAGCAAGTTGCTCATCATGGCCTTCATCTCCTGCATGTCCTTGGCTGGCTCGGACTCGTCCGACGACCCCGCCACCGAGTGGCCCGCCTCCCCGTCGCTGTCCACGTCGCTCACTGGAGGCGAGGCCCCCGCGAGCAAAGGGGAGGGGCGCTGCCTGCAACAACGCAGGAGTCTTGGCCCGAGAGCCACCACAGCGGTGAAGATCATGATGGGAATCTCGAGCTTGCCGTCTTGGTACAGGTCGTGCAGATATCCTCGGAAGTCGTCGATCTCGAGTGTCATGTTGTGGCCATCCTCGAGCTTCTCCACTGACCAGCGCATCCACTGCCATAGGTTGCAGTAGACCGCCACCCTCCAGAAAAAAGAAGGCGGCGCCCACCGCCGACCCCAAGTTCCATGTGCTCCATACGCCAACCAGACCAGAGCGAAACCAGGACAATGAGGCAACGTAGCCGCGGATGTTGGACAGATACAGCTCGGCATCGAGCTGCTTCTCCTAGGCCTTCTCCAGGATGTCCGTCTTCTCGTTGGCTGTGAGGGTCGGGAACGCCTCGTAGTCCCAGCCTGGCTGTCGACGACTCGACATCTTCGCCCGATCCTTGATGTCGCCCACGCCGAGCGCGCTGTCCGGCTTCACGTAGATCCACCTTGTGTCGTTCTTCTTCTTGGGGTACATTCGCATCACCAAGAAGACCACCTGCCCCCGCTGGGGGCTAGTCGTCCGATAGAAGCGGCTCCATCGTGTCACGCTGGACATGTGCACCCGCAGATAGTCGTAGAAGCTGAGCCGCTCGGACTCTCTCGTGTACCTCAGGGACGCGTCGTCCTCGGGCTCCACGTGCGGCTTCGAGAGGATAGAGTCGAGGACTCCCCAGTCCCCGATGTACGAGAGCAAGGCAGCACTGGCGAGCCACCACCGCCTCGCCGTGGTGCCGACGATCAGCGCCCGCGCCGCGAGCACCCACGCTGGTGGGGCAGAGGGGCGAGCGCGCGCTCCTGGCTCGAACGACCTCGAGCCAGAAAAAGCTTGAGCGGACACGAAAGACAAGCAGGGCAGGACGAGGGATATAACCTGCACTACTATCTTACACGGCCCATCCCCACCACACCACCCCGAGACGCGATCAATTAAGTTTGGAAAACGATCATAGTAGTAGTAGTAGTAGTAGTAGTAGTAGTAGTAGTAGTAGTAGTAGTAGTAGTAGTAGTAGTAGTAGTAGTAGTAGTAGTAGTAGTAGTAGTAGTAGTAGTAGTAGTAGTAGTAGTAGTAGTAGTAGTAGTAGTAGTAGTAGTAGTAGTAGTAGTAGTAGTAGTAGTAGTAGTAGTAGTAGTAGTAGTAGTAGTAGTAGTAGTAGTAGTAGTAGTAGTAGTAGTAGTAGTAGTAGTAGTAGTAGTAGTAGTAGTAGTAGTAGTAGTAGTAGTAGTAGTAGTAGTAGTAGTAGTAGTAGTAGTAGTAGTAGTAGTAGTAGTAGTAGTAGTAGTAGTAGTAGTAGTAGTAGTAGTAGTAGTAGTAGTAGTAGTAGTAGTAGTAGTAGTAGTAGTAGTAGTAGTAGTAGTAGTAGTAGTAGTAGTAGTAGTAGTAGTAGTAGTAGTAGTAGTAGTAGTAGTAGTAGTAGTAGTAGTAGTAGTAGTAGTAGTAGTAGTAGAAGAAGTAGTAGTAGTAGGAAGAGTGATCGTAGTAGTAGTAGTAGTAGTAGTAGTAGTAGTAGTAGTCGAAATAAGAGCAGCAGCAGTAATAATAATAGTAGTAGAGGCTTCTTAAAGGCCTCTTAGAAGATTCTTAGAGGCCTCTAAGAAGCCTCTAAAACGCCTGAACGATGCCTCTTTGCGACAAGTCAGATTTCCTCATGTTTTAAAAAACAAACAACGGGGGAATATACCAATTTGTCCGGGGAGAACTCCATTCCACCGGTGCATATACCATCAAGCCGGCGTTTACAATTCGACCCCTGCAGAGGCTCCCCATGGGGCCTCCGCGGAGGCCTCAGGAGCCCTCCGAAAAGAAGATGGCCCAGACCGCTGCACCCAGACCGCTTCGCCCGCGGGCCGATTCACCCTGAGACCATTCGGCCCTCTCCGTGTCGCACCCGTCTGCTTCGCCCCCGTCCGCAACGCCCGCCAGATCCGCCACGCACCGTACAGCTTGCCCGCCCGACTCGTCCGTCAAGGTCGGTCCGCACGGCCCGCCCGCCAGGGTCCGCACGCTCGCTTCTGCTTGCAGCCCCGCCCGCCAGCAGCCACACCCCGCCCACGCGCTCACCCGTCCTGCGCCACTTCGGGCCCGCACGCCCGCTCGCCCAGCCGGTTGGGGCTCGCCCGACCTGTCCGCCCGTGCGACTCCGCCCGCCCGCCCCGCCCATGGGGGTTGGCCTGCCTCGCCCGCCGAGGGCCCGGCCGCTCGACCCGCCCGGAAGGGTCCGCACGCGCCCGCCAGCTCTGCCCGCCCGACGCGTACTTCAGGGTCCGCCCGCCTGACCCGCCCACTCGGCCCCCCTGGCCCTGGTCCGCCCGAGAACACCGGCCGGCCGCGCGGGGTGGAACCGACGAGGACGACGACGACGACGACGACGACGACGACGACGAGGACGAGGACGAGGACGAGGACGAGGACGAGGACGACGACGACGACGACGACGAGTACGACGACAGCGGCGACGAAGACGGCGACGACGACGACGACGGCGGCGACGACGGCGACGACGACGACGACAACGAGTACGACGACAGCGGCGACGAAGACAGCGGCGACGACGACGATGACGTCTGCACCCGTTCCCGGGAACCAGCTTTTCATCCTGAGTCGCTGTTGTAACGGTCCCAGAGCCCAGTGAGCGCCTCCAGAGGCCAGAAATCGCCAAAATCCTCCCGTCGCGAGTTTTGTCTCTTGAAGGGGGGGGCAGAGGGGGAGGAAGCAGCAGGACTGCCCCGTGAGAGGGGGCGAGGTCGTGGCCAAGGCATGACGCGGCGCTTCTAAAAACGAAGCTCCTCTGACTCACACGTGGGACGACTCTGCGCTGAGGGCGACGAGCCCAGAAGGGTCACGTCGCGAAAAAGAGTGCAACATCGCGAACAAACACGACCAGAGCCCTGGACCCCATCGTTCTTCGGCATGTTTCGAGACGCATCGATGTGTGATGGTCCTGGGGCCCGAAGCCCGGCGGAAACCCCCGCTGCGAAAAACACTGCAACGCCCAGATCTCAGGGGAGAGCGAGGGGCCATGCTGGCCCTGGTGTCAGGTCGGGCGTGTCCCCCTACAGGCGGATCTTCGACGAAAAATCCAAACAGTCAAGAAATATCTCAAAACTAAACAAATATGAGCGAAAAATCGTCCCCATACGTTTTTGTGACTATATTTGAACAGAGGCGGTCCGCCACGCGTCTTGCTCGCCCCCTGCCCCCCGTGACCTGCTTGCGCGGCCAGATGCCATGATGAGTTCTCGCGCGTCTCCGAGGGTGGCGCGGCACCGGGGGCTGCCTCGCTGGCTCGGGCAAGAACGGCTGCAGAGGCCTCGGGGATCGTGGAGGATCGGAGCTTGCGCAAGATGTTGCTGCCGCTTAGGGGCACCGGGAGGCCCCCAAGCGGCCCCTGGAGGTGACCAGGGACCTCTGCAAGTCGGAGACCTCCACGGAAAGGTCGTCGCCGTCGCACTTTCGCTGTAGCTCCTCAAGATTTCGGGCCGCCTACAGTGTGCTGTCCATTTCCGCACCTCCGACGTCGTGGCGTGTTCCATATAGAAGTTTAGTTGTGGAAGGACCCAGGCGATGCAACAGGCTCCGCCAAAGGAATCATCTCATCCCAACGTTGTTCACAGTAAGTTGTTAGAACATCCCAGCGGGCTCGAAATTGCGCGCCCTAGATGTCGCCGGGTAATGCGAAACATGCACCACCACAACAACAGCAATAACAACAACAACAACAACAACAACACCACCACCACCACCAACAACAACAACAGCAGCAACAGCAACAGCAACAGCAACAGCAACAGCAACAACAACAACAACAACAACAACAACAACAACAACAACAATAACAACAACAACAATAACAACAAAAACAACAGCAGCAGCAAAAACAACAACAACAAGTGTCGTCAAAAAACGACAGCGCCCGCTGTTGGGCAGGCGACGCTTGTCCCAGATGGGTCAGGTCCGCGGCGACAACGACAGCGAGTCCTGTTCAAGACGGGCAGGAGCTGCTGTGGTCGCCCCCTTTCCCCAGAATCCCCGACGTTATGACCTTGCTTGCAACGTGGACCCCTGGAGGTCTGGACCTCTGTCCCGAGACCCGCTTCTCTTCCCGACTACTTAGTCTTGTTGACGGTCCCGCGGACCCCGGAGCCAGAGCGTTCTCAAAACCTCCGTCGCTGGTTTTTGGTTGCGCCGAGACCCTGAGATCCGACGTTGCAGAAAAAATGCAACACTGTCAGACATCACGACCAGAGCCCTAGACCCCATCTCTCTGGGCCATTTTTCGATCCCGATCGATCTGTGATGGTCCCGGGGCCCGAGACCCAGAGAAAACGCCCGGTCCGAACGAAAATGCGACGCCGGGATCTCAAGCCAGAGTAAGGAGGACCGAGCTCGGCACCGGACGCGCGGCTGGGCGCTCGCTGAGGCTGCGG
This sequence comes from Prorocentrum cordatum, assembly GCA_963575745.1. Classification (NCBI taxonomy): domain Eukaryota; class Dinophyceae; order Prorocentrales; family Prorocentraceae; genus Prorocentrum; species Prorocentrum cordatum. The sequence goes on from CAUYUJ010003236.1 coordinate 445,401, forward strand.
CGCCGCCCGCGCAGCTGGGACGGCCGACGCACGCCCACCGGCAGAGGAGCTCTGCCCCTGAACGGTCTGCCTGGGAGGGCTGCGTGCAATCCTTCTGACGCCCGGTGAAGGAGCCTGGGCCCCCAAAACCGGTGGCCCATCGGAATCGGTGGCCGATCGTGACCCCCCAGCGTGGCCCCCCATCGTGGTAGTTGGAGTGTCCTCGGGTCCTTTGCCTAATCCCTGAAGCCTCAGCCCTAAATCCGGAGGATTTGTTCAAGGCCCCGGACTCCCAGCTCCCAAATCTCTTGGGGCTTGGCGCGTAGCCCCTGGGCCCCAGGGCGTCGTGTCGCGTGACACGTTCGGGCCCAAGAACACCCCGAAACGGGGCAAGAGGGCCCCGAGAGGCCTCCAAGACGGTCCAAGAGGGCCCAGAATCGCCGAGCGATCGGTCCAAGACGCCCAAGATTGCCCCCAGTCGGCCAAGAAGGCGCCCAAGACGACTCAAGAGGCCTCCAAGAGCACCCCGAGGAGAGCCCCACGACCGCCGATAGTTTTGCGACCTCATGGGCCGCGTGCGGCAGGGCTCTGCTCGACCGGCGGGCCCGGCAACTTTGTTGCCAGCCTGCGCGGCAGAAGTGGGGGTCTCAGCCCCTGCTGCAGCTGCGGCGCCTGCGGCGCCCACAGCTCCAGCCGCGCCGACAACGCCGCCGCCGCCGACGTTGCCGCGCTGGACCAGAGTGGCTGGTGCCTTCCCGTTGGGGCAGCAGTGCGGGCGCGACTGGGTGGGCGGCGACGGCGTCCGGGTCGCCGCGCTTGCAGCCCCGCTTGCCGGCGTGCAGTTGCTGAGCTAGGCTTGCGTGCCCTCAGTCTCAGCCTTCGGCATCGGCGCGCCATGTGGATCGAGCTCCTCGTGGCCACCGCCCCCCCTGGAGGAGGTCGAGCGAGGTCCTGGTCCTTGGTCTGGGGCCTCCTCTGGTCCAGGGGGATTGAGGTTCCTGGCTATTCTTTCCCCATGACGTGCTTGCACTGCGGGAGCGGTTCTCGCCTGCGTTGCCAAGCATCTGGCCGGCGCTTCTGGCCCGTAGACGGCCCAAGGGGCCCCTAAGAGGGCCCCAAGACGGTCCGAGGGCCCCAAGACGGCCCAAGAGGCATCCAAGATTGCCAAAGAGAGCCCCACGACGGCCCCAAGAAGGGCCCAAGAGGGGGAGCCCGAACGGACCATTCGTGCCTTCCGCCCCAAGATGCCCACAGCAGGCCCCAAGAAGCCTTCAAGAGACCGACCCAACGAGGCCCCGATGACTCATGACGCCCCAGAACGCCCGAAGAGGCCTAAAAACGGCCCCCGAGAGGCATCAGAACTGCCTCCAAGAGGCCGCCGAGAGGCCTCCCACGACATCCTAACGAACATCCGAGAGACCTATGACCCACAACCCAGGCACGGTGGCGGGATAGGCCAAAGGAAATTAGATCCGCCGCCCCCTGTTGATTCATTTGCCTGGCGTGCTACATCCTCTCGGCTTTGGTTCTTTTCCAAAAGAACTCCCCCCGGGCTTCCGGCGCGTCCCGCCAGGGTCCCGGAAGGATCTTCCAGAGTCGGTTGCAAAGGGTCTTCCTGCCCCAGACGGCTCCAAGATGACCCAAGATGGCCTCCAAGATGCGTTCAAGACGGCCAAGATGGCCTCCAAGACGGCTGAGATGGCCCCAAGATGCCTCCAAGACGGCCCAAGATGTACCCAAGATGGCGTAAGATAGCCTCAAGATGGCCCAAGACGGCCCAAGAGGCTTCCATACGGCCCAAGAGGCCTCCAAGAGGTGCTCCAGGAAGGCCCGAAGAGGGCCAAATCACAGATTTTCCTTAGGTGTTTGAAATCTGTTGGTCTTTCCCCCTTTTCGGCTTTCCGACGGCTCAAGACGGCCCAGGAGGCCTCCAAAATCGACTCAAGATCGCCCAAGAGGCCTCCAAGATGGCCCCATGACGGCCCAAGAGGCCCCCCACACGGCCCCAAGAGGGCCCCAAGACCGCCCAAGAGGCCTCCAGGAAGCCCGAAATGGCCTCTAAGACGGCCCTGAAGAACCCCAACAGGGCCCCAAGACGGCCCAGGGAGGCCCCCCAAACGGCTTCCGACGGCGTCAGACGGGCCAGAAGCCCACCAAGATGGCCGAAGTTGGCTCGAAGCTGGCCCAAGACGGCCCAAGAGGCCTCCAAGAGGGCGGGCCTCCAGGAAGGCCAGAAAAGGCAAAAAAAAGGTGGCCCTTGGGTTTATGAAGGATTTTGACATTTGCCTCTTTTCGGCCTTCCGACGGCCCGAGACGGCCCAAGAGCCCCCAAAGATCACCCAAAGATCGCCCAAGAGGCCTCCAAGACGGCCCCAGAGCGGCCAAAGAGACCCCCAAGACGGCCCAAAGAGGCCCCCAAGACGGCCCAGAAGGCTTTTAAGACGCCCAAGATGGCCTCCGAGACGCCTCGTTCGGGGGCGGGAGTGTGCAACCCACCTCGTCCAACAACCTATCAGGGGCGGTTGGGTCTCCGGACCTTTCCCCTGAGGGTGGACGGGGAGGTCGGACGGCGACGCCCTTGGTCGAGGCGCACCGTCAGCTGGGGGCGCACATGTCGTTCGGCGGTGGTCTCGACCATGGTCGGGCGGGGTGTGCGGTCCCTGGATGCCTGTGTCGCTCGGCGGTGGTTTCGGCCATGGTCGGGCGGGGTGGGCACCCTAAAATGACCCTTCGACACCGGAAGGTGGTCATCAGAGTCTACCGAGTAAGGCTTGTGAGGAGGTAAGGCAAGGAAAACACGCATGACGACGAGCTCCTGCTCTTCCCGGGTCGGCTTGCACATCGTGTGGCTGCGCTGCCAGTGTTCGTGTTTCTACACGGCACTCTGCCAACCGGCGGGTTCCCCCGACCGTTCGGGGGCGGCTTCGTGTTGGGTTCTGCCCTTCACATCTGCCGGCCACCGGGTTCCCCCGAGTGGCCGCCGCCCCCGGGGCCCCTCGCAGCCGGGACCGTGCTTGCCGGGTTTGGGCTCTTGCTTTTGGGGCGGGTCGTCGTGCGTGGAAAACTTGGGGTATGTGTGCCGCGGGCGTCTGATTTCACCAGACGACACCGGAAGTTGATTTTGTGCTTCTGGGTCTTCGGCTTGGGTGGTTCCAAAGGGGTCGGTTTGTCTAAATGCACTTAGTTGGCGCTCTGCGCCACCGCTGGTGCGGCCACCTTCTTGGGGCCACTTTGTGTTGTTTTTGGGTACTTCCATGGTGGTGTCGCAGAGCGATGCCAGGGTCGTAAGTATGGGCCCCGGGTTTCTCCTCCTGTCAGGCACCCTGCCCCGATTTTGTCGCCCTCCCCCTTCCTCCTCCTTTTCCTTCTTTCCTCTTCCTCCCCCTCCTCCCCTCCCCCCCCCCGCTTCCTCTCCCTCTCTCTCTCTCTCTCGCTCCCCTCCCCTTTGGCCTTCCTTCCCCCCCGCTTTCCCTCCTGGGGGCGGCATAATTTGGGCTGGGGGCCTGGCGGGTCTGCTTTCCGTGCCCCTCCGCCTTCCAGGTTGTGAGGTCACCGCCTTCCGGTCCGGGGTCCGTTTGCGGACATCAACCCGGATGGCGAGGCGAGGGGCGAGGAGCATTACAAAAGGGCCCCAAGTTGGCCCAGAGAAGCTCAAACGGCTTCCGACGGCGTCGGACGGGCCAGGAGCCCACCAAAACGGCCGAAGATGGCCCTAAGATGGCCCAAGACGGCCCAAGAGGCCTCCAAGGGGACCTCCAGGAAGGCCCGAAAAGGCTAACATCATTGATTTCCCATGAGTTGTTGAAGGATTGTGGCATTTGCTTTTTTTCGGCCTTCCGACGGCCCGAGACGGCCCAAGTGCCCCCAAAGCTCGCCCAAGAGGCCCAAGACGGCCCCAAGAGGCCCCCAAGACGGCCCAAGAGGCCTCCAAGCCGCTCAAGATGGCCTCCGAGACGGCCCAAGAGCCCTCCACGACGTCCTCCGAGAAGGCCCGAAAGGGACAAAATGGCCTCCAGACGGCCAAGATGACCTTCAAGATGCCCACGTGTTCCCCGAAGGCTTTCAAAACGGATTCGGGGAACACATGGTCCGACTGCTTGGCAGCTCTGCCCTCAACGTTCAGTCACGTAGGCGCTTCCAAAAAGGCCGGGGCCGGCGGTGATTCGAAGTAGGCGTCTTCGATAGGCGATTGCTCATGTGTCTGAACAAGGGCGTCCCGCGGTCTCGCCACGTTCCCGCTCGTGGGCGCCCTGTGCCCGCTCGTGAGCGCCTCGCTGGCGCCCCGTGCGCTGGGTGGGTTCTGTCGGGGTGTCGCCAAGTTCCCGCTCGTGGGCGCCCCGTGCCCGCTCGTGAGCGGTGTGGCAGCTCACCGCGCATAGCTCACACCACACAGCGTACACCGCATGGCTTACGCAGCATGGCTGGCACCGCACAGCCTGCATCGCAGCTCGCACCACGTAGCTCGCTCCGCATAGCCGACGCAGCATAGCTCACACCACATCACTGACGTAGCGTAGCTTACACCACATAGCTCACAACACGAAAACGTAGACCGCATAGCTCACGCCGCACACGGTTGGGAACTTGTGTCTAGCGTGGCGGGGCGGCGGCCCCGACAGCAAGCTATGCCTTGCAAGCGGATTGTGTATCGCTCCGCTCCGCGGGGCGGGAGGCGCTCGGGACGTTGACTCTTGGAGACTGGAACGTGGATACGTGCCGCTCAAAAGCGCCGTGCGCCAGAACCAGCGGCGCGACAATCTAAGCGGAAGTTCCTGACCGCAGCTCACAGGGCATAATCTACACGACTAGCTTACACTACATCGCATACACCGCATAGTTCACACCACATAGCTCACACCGCATACAGTCGGTCTGCTGAAATAGGAAACGATACGAAACATGTGTACTGCCAAGTCGAGCAGTGAAATCCACAAGACAAGTCGCAAAATCAGAAGGAGCACCGAAGGGGTTCGCCACCAAAAAAAGGAAAGCACGCATACCTAAGGAACCACCGAGCCCCTTTTCCGACCTCGAACTGGCCCTTAATTCAACGATTGTATCTAACCTTGCCAGGCACGGCTTACAATATCTAGATGGCACAGCATAGCTTGCACCGCATAGATCACTCCGCATAGCTTACACCACATTGCTCACACCACGCAGCCCATACCGCACGGCCTACACAACACAGTCTACACCACATAGCTCACACCGTATAGCTCTCACAACATGGTCATGACTACCGAATACAAGATAGCTTACATGACATAGCTAACACAACAGAGCTTAGATCGAAGTGACCACACCGCATAGTTTGCACCTCCACACTGCAATACGTGACTGGGTGGGGCCCACGCTGGCTACATGTAAGCCCACCACGTGTTCGATGACGCTCGAGATCTCGCATGTTCGGGCATGCCAGGCCCAAGACGGCCCCACTGGCCTCCAAGATAGCCAGAAGACGGCTCAAGAAGCCCCCAAGGGGACTTTGAGATGGGCGAAGAGAGTCCCAAGACGGCCCAAGAGGGTACCAAAACAGCCCCAGGAGGGCCCCAAGACGGCCCAAGAGACCGCCAAGACGGCCCTACAGCGGCGGGCTGTTGCTTTAGCGCCGCGAGCACTCGTCTTCACATGCTCAACGATGAAGGGAAGACGGTTTCCAATAGGTGGCTCTCTCCTGAGCGCCGCGCGCATTCGTCTTCACGTGCTGCAGGAGGTTTACGGCTGGGGAGGGGGCTCTCGCCGTGGCGCCGCGCGCCCTCGTGCTTCAAGGATGGAAGCGGCTCCACGTTCAAAGTGGCTTCTCGCCCCAGCGCCGCGAGAGCTCACCGTAAAGGCACGCAGCAACTGCAGGCATCGTGGGCGGCTCGTGTCCCAAAACTGTGCCTCCGCTGGAGAATCCTTCTCTGGATCGCTTCATAATCGCCCCCCCCTTGGAGTGCCCGGGGGAGTGGCCGCGGCGCGTCCGTGGCGGTGCCAGGGGAGGTCTGGGGTTCGTTCACTTCCCCGCTGGGGCGCGGGGGTGGTGCCAAGGGGGGTTGGCCGCGCCGAGTTTTCACGTGCGTCACCCCCCGGTTGATTAATAAGAAGTTCGAAGTTCCCTTTTTCCCTACCTAGGCTCTGCCTAGAAAGGTTCTTACTGTCTTTACTTAAAGGGGCCGGGCAGTGTAACGCGCCCCGGGCGGTTCCCCCAGTCCCCTGGGAGCGGTTCCCCCAGTCCCCTGGGAGCTTTAGCTTTAGCTTTAGCTTTAGCGTTAGCGTTAGCTTTAGCTTAAGCTTAGCTGTAGCTTAGCTTTAGTTTAGCTTTAGCTTAGCGTTAGCTTAGCTTTAGCTTAGCTGTAGCTTCACTTTAGCTTAGAGTTAGCTTAGATTTAGCGTAGTTTTAGCTTAGCTTTAGCGTAGATTTGGCTTAGCTTTAGCTTAGATGTAGCTACGCTTTAGCTTCGCTTTAGCTTAGCTGTAGTTTAGCTTTAGCTTAGCTTTAGCTTAGCCTTACCTTAGCTTGCACTTAGCTTTAGCTTAGCTGTAGCTTAGTTTTAGCTTAGCTGCACCTTAGTTTTAGCTTAGCGTTAGTTTAGCTTTAGCTTAGCTGTAGCATAGCTGTAGCTTAGCTTTAGCTTAGCTTTAGCTTAGCTGTAGCTTAGCTTTAGCTTAGCTGTAACTTAGCTGTAGCTTAGCTGTAGCTTAGCTTTAGCTTAGCTTTACCTTAGCGTTAGCTTAGCGTTAGCTTAGATGTAGCTTAGCTTTAGCTTAGCTTAGGTTAGCTCTACTGTTACTACTAATGCTGCTTTCCTAGGGGCTCCAACTCCTAGGTAGGGTCGCACTGGGATAATTTACAAGCCAGGAGCCTCAGCAGATGCAGCAACTGCGCGGGTTAAGGGCGACTCGCTGTCCGAACTGGGCGTTCGCTTGGGGCGCCTGCAACATTTAAGCCGAGGGGTCTTAGCATAAAATGGGCGGCTGCACGGATGAAGGGCGTCTCCTTTCCAAAAACAGTGTGGTTGCTTGAGACATCCTCCCCCTCCTCCTCCTCCTCCTCCTCGCCTGGAAGCTCGAAGCTCGAAGCTGCAGACCGCATCCGCCAGAACTAGAACCTGGTGCAAACGTTGCACAAATTGGGTTGGTCCTTTCTCAAAACGGGGATATCGCTCATAGCGTCGTGCGTTTCCTACTACTCGCTGAAGAGATGGAATGCAGCAAAAATCCTGTTTCGAGACGGTGCGCTAGCCTTGCCCTTTGGGGGTGTTCTGGAGGGGAAGACGAAGGCACATCTTGCGTTAACTCCTCCTCCACCTTCTCCAAATCATTCGTTCCACCCTTAGTATCTTTGTTATCTCTATATATATATGTATATATATATATATATACACCAGTATGCCTCTCACTCTCTCTATCTCTCGGTCGCCCTCTTCCTCCTCCAAGGGGTCCTCAAAGGTGTCCTACAACAGCTGAGTGAAACTATAGCCCAATGGCTTGGCCAGGCGTCGACCCAACCTTCGGACACGCAGACGTGTCCAAAAGGCAGGGGGCGCGGTGGTTCACGGGAGGGTTGCTGGGGATTCGATAATTTCTTAGAGAGGACCTCTCTAGCCATAATGCAATAGTCGTGGTCCTAGCGCAGCAATCAGCAGCCATGCCTTGGTCCTAGCGCAGCCATGCGATGCTATGCATGTCACGGCGCGGCATGCGAGGCATGCACAGCTCAGCGGCACACGTCACTTGGGGCGAAAGGCGTGCCAGTCAGCTCAAGAAGGCCAGGGTCATCACTCTCAACGCCAAGCGCCTCACTTGCAATCCGTTGGCAAGACTCGGATCCCGTCACATAGCCATCAGCAGCCCGCTTCACCAAGTAGGATACCGATCGTAAGGCCGTCAAAACGAGGACAATGTTTTCAGGCTCGAGTAATGTGGCGTAGTCACCAAGCCCCACTCCCTGCCACATGATTGCGGCAGCTGCTAAGCCTGCAGGGATCCCGCTCATTGCAGCCGTCGACAAATCAAATCCCAAATTTATCACTTTCGTCGAAAGACTGACAAAACCAGCGTCTGGGCTCTTGCACACGGGCATGATGAGCTGCTTAAAAGACTCCATATTCGCCAAATACTCTGCCTTGAAATCCTGGAGGAGGACGGCGTCCAGAAAGTCGTCCGGGACTGCAAAGGAAGATGCTTCTCTGATCGCTGCATCGACTACTGGGCATGTGGCGTTGTGTATGAAACTCTTGATCTGTTTTGTCTTCTCCTCGATGACCTGCCCGGCACTGGGGGGGCTCCGCTTCGCGCCCGCACTCATGAATCGATGCGCCCAGCCCCTGGCGCCCCCAGCAATGGCTCCAATCGGATTGTGGTACCACTTGGAGTCCGCCACGCACACCTCGTAGGCCTGCTTGCTCCGGGTGACAAGACGTTGCTGGGAATCGAGGGCCAACGAGTAAGGGGCCGTGAAGCCTTCAACGAGGGCGCGGTTTGCCTTACTCACAGCTCCGTCAACATACCTGGACCACGTGCGGAGTTTTGCAGCATCGTCGAGCAAATTGGGAAGCAGCGTGGTCCAGCCTTCGCAAATCATGTCCCTGACCTCTCGGCTTTGACTCTCAAAAGAATCGGCCTGAGAGTCCGACTGGAGAGACCTCTTGCATTTGGAAGTATCCGCCCCCACATCAGGCGCGGCTGACCCTCCGCAGGCGACATTGCAAAAGAGATCTCCCAGTCTTGCCTTCTCGAAGCGGGTGTGGCATGCGTCCTTCGAGGGGGGAGGATGCGCTTTATCCAGAGCGGATTCCAGCAGCTGCCGCTGAACAGCAGCCGAGTTCTGGATGGCGACCCATGACGTCTCGAAGCTGAAAACCTCCAGGAGGTCTCCTTCCACGCTGACGAGGAGCTCCCCGCCAGCCAACTCACTCTGTTCGCTGACCCTCGACCCCAAAGCCATGCCGTCTCTGACGATGCCAACAGCTGGAATGACAGCCTGTCCGGCAGTTGACAAGCTCCAAGCCCAAAGCAGAGCTCTGGAGTCTTCGACCAGTGGCGCGCTCAATATGACATCAACTTTCTTGTACAAATTCGTCGCTTTCACCACAATAGCATCCCAGGAGCGAGACATGTTGGCGTGCGCTTCCCCTCCATCGCCTACGGATTGAAGAGATGCACCTTCAAGCCCATCGCGCCTGTAAGCCAGCACTACTGGCAAAAGGTAAGCAATCAATGAAACAAGCCCGTGCATATTCGCAAACGCACCGGATCCAATCCGCCACCGTGTCCTCGCAGTTTGGGGAGCGTTAGTATGAGTGCTAACTGTCTGGTATGGTTGCTGACGTTTTCCAGCATCTTGGACGCAACCAGATTCGGAAACATCGCGCATCTACGCTTTCCCCACTTGCACTCCAGACGGCCCAAGGACGGCCTCGAGCCGGCTCCAAACCCGCCACAAGAAGACGGCATGATGCACCAACACAGGCCGAGAATGACAGAAGACGGCCAGACGGCACACCCAAGCAGCGGTCCAAGACAGACCAAGACGGCCCCAAGGCCCGTCTCGACGGCACCAAGATGGTTCTGCCAAGTCGGCCCTGGCTTGGGGATGTCAGCTGCCTAACTATCCCGGTCAGACCGATGCTGGGCCCAGACCTCCGTGGCCAGGCCAGCAGGGCGGGACCAGCTTTTCATCCCGAGTCGTTCTTGACGGGCACGGGGCCGCGAGAGCCCGCAGGGGCAGAAAGGGCCAGAAACCGTCCGTCGTAGTTTGTGTCACATCGCGAAGGGTCGGCGGAGAGCAAAGGGGGGAAGTGAGCAGGAGGAGGCCTTCTTAAAGGCGGCTTCTCAGAAGCCTTCCGGCCTTCTGAGAAGTTACCTGTGCCTTCGGGGAAGGCTTGGGAAATGTCTCAGAAGGCTCGAGCCCTTCAGAGCCTTCTGAGAAGACTCGCCCCTTCTTACTTCCTTCCCTCGCTCGCCGCCGAAAGCACAACATAAACATAAACGTTCGGAGATCCGCGCGGATGTCTTGGATAGGGTCCCAGCGCAGATCCAAGGAGTCCTCGCGGAGCTCCAGAAGTTCATGCTTGCAAAGTGGTTTCTTCTTCGAGATACCTTCCCCCCCGGACCAGAAAACGAGCGACACGACCCCACCTACGGCCCCACGGGGCTTCGCGTATAGCAAGAGATCTGGCGTGGGTTTTTGCGTGGTATTCGCTACGGCGCCTGACGGGCCGTAGCGCAATATGGAGGGCCGTAGGTGGGGTGGCGTCGTTTGTTTTTTGGTCCCCCCCCCCTGGCTCGCCGCCGAGAGGTAAAGGCGGGGCTCACGAGTCAGCTCGCGCAGTGG